>APFE030034535.1:53411-137498 GCA_000404065.3 Pinus taeda | reverse complement strand
TTGGATGCGATGGTTTTTTGGTCCATGGTATTGGACGTGATGGTTTTTTTGGTCCATGGTATTGGATGCTTCGGCATGTATAAATATGTATTGTAACATTGAAAGGAACATAATGAAAAATCAAGCTGGTAGTCCCGGTTTTGGGATCCAGTGGGAAATCTCTGTGTATATGTATTTTATGCGTTATGTTCTCGCATTTTTATTTTTCATGTGATTTAGAATTCGTATGCAGGTAATTTCTATACGGGGTTAAAACCTACATTTCTCACTTCCCACAATCGAGGATTTCATTGAATGATAGGCCTGTTTGTATTGAAAATCTAAATATTACAAAACCTTGGGGCTATTTTGATGGTTCTCCACAGGGGGAAGATCATATATGTGGGGGTGGTTTTGTTCTTCATTTCGTTAATAATCACTATTTTCATGTTGAAATGGGTCTAGGAAGGGGGGGAAATAATTGGGCAAAGGTTAATGCATGTCGTGCACTTATTACATCTATTGTTGAAAAAGGAGCTTCACAACTTCAGTGCTTTGGTTACTCATTGGTTGTTATCAACTAGGTTAATTTTACACCGTGTTGCAAGAATATTATGCTTGTTAATATTATGGAGGACAGTCAACGTATTAAACTCTTATTCACTTCTTTGACATGCTGCCATGTATACAGGGAGAGGAACGGGGTCACTGATGGTCTTTCTAAGGAAGTCCTGCTCATGGATCTGGGATTATGGATGGTAACAGAGTTCTGGGGTGATGATAATTATTAGTTTTTCCATTGGCCCTATATGAATAGGCATCATTTTGATGATACTGCATAAATTCTTATATATGTTAGTCACATTGTTTCTCTACAACCCCTTTTGTATGTTTTTTATATATCAGAGTTTGTATGAACTCACATGATACAGATACTTGTATAAACATGAACTTGTTTTCATGTATGCATTATGACATGTTGGCACATATTGTATGCTCCAAGAATACAGATAGCAGTTATAATTTTTTATAGTTTTTCCACACAAGGATTGGGGAAGATCCTTAAAGAATACACATGAAAATTGTGTATATACAAAATGTATTTTTCTTTACATCTATAAATGAAAATACAGGTTTCTTTTCGTAGGGAAAATAAAATACAAATTAAATTTGTAATTTCAGTATTATACTTGTTTTATAAATAAAAGGTTTTAATTGTAGATTTTAATATAATTTGAAATTGGTACTTGTTAATATTAAAGATAAAATTTAATATCTTAACATATTCAAGTCTAATATACTATAATATAAATACTCATGGGTTGGCCTCCAAATTGTTTGAAATAATATTAATCTAAAAATGTTTATTTCTTTTACGCCCACCTAGCCATCGTCGCTCCTGTTGAGCTCTCTCAGCAGCCTCCCGCTGCTGAGACCATCCAGTGTGCGGAGATAGCTCTGTGCGGTGAGCCTCCTCATCAAAATTTTGAGTTCAAACAGTATGGATGTCGGAGGGGGCCCCCGTTCCCCCCCTCCTGATATTGTCGCCTTCAAGAGATTGGTAGCCTCCTGTGGCAAGAGGAAAGCAAACTCGAACCAACATAAATTTGAGTCGAATCCATCCCTTCGGTAGAGTTGCCTGCGGAACACCTATGCTACACTGCGGTAAACCTGGCTAAACAAGGGCTCATTGGACAATTCACAGGCCTCTTGCCCTCTCCCAAGGCTAATGAGGGATGGGTCTAGCGAAACTAGAGGCCCCTTGTCTCTGAAGGAATACGATGCCACATGGTAGGCAGAGGTTATTATGTTTTTGTTTTCGAATCAGCAAAAGATCGAGATCTCATTTTCTGAAATGGTCCATATTTCATGGTCCCCCAAGGGCTCTATCTGAATAAATGGACGTCGAACTTTGAACCTTCCCAAGGCACTCCTTCAGCCGTCCCTGTCTGGGTAAGGTTACCTCATCTTCCTCTTCATTGCTGCAACCAAGAATCTATGGAAACAATTGGGAACAAATTAGGAAAATACATTGATAGGGCTGAAAGGAGAGAACAATATTTGTGTGCTAGAATATGTGTTGAAGTCGATCTGGAGATAGGATTGCCTGAGGTGATCAAGCTGACCATAGCTGGCTGGTCTCACATTCAGGAACTAGATTATGAATAGCTCCCCTTCAAGTGCTGACATTGTCATGGCTATGGTCATTTTGCACGAAACTGCAAGAAGAAAATTGAGGAAGAATCTGAAAAAGAAAAGGGCGAACAGTGGACACAAGCCAGAAAAACCGCCACAACTAAACAGACCATCATAGCGAAAAGGAAAGGAGGGAATCTAGAGACCGGAGGACCCTTTGTTGGGAAGAGTTTAGCCGAAGATCAAGCCACAACAAAGGCCACCATCTCAACAAATCCTTTTGCTGCTCTAAACCCTCTAGAAGACCAACCAGAACTTGAAGAGGGAGAGGTGCAACAGAATATGGAATAGACAGCAGACATAGAAATAAACTCAGGATCTCAGCAACAAACTGTAGAAGCCATTTCAGAAACCCCCTGTATAGATGCAATCCAATAGGAAAATCAAGGCCCTCCAGTAGGCACCACTTCCCCACCCTCTTATGCAGAAATGACCAAAAAGAAAAAGTTGATAGATAGTCCTGGCTCTTTCAAAGCTGAACCCCTCCAGCAATCCAACAAAAAGGCAGGAAGGAAGTCTCGCAAGGAGATCATAGAAGAAGAGGCGGAGCGACTAAAGATGCAACGCAATCAGTCCACAATCGAAATGTCACTAGGCAGGAACACAAGGACCAAACCCCCAAAGTGTGGGTCTGCACCACCCCCCTCTAGTAAATAATGCAGATTGTCTCTTGGAATTGCAAGGGTCTGGGAAACCCACTGAAAGCTGAAGCAGTAAAAGACTTATTAAGAATGGAAATCTCAGACATTCTCCTGCTCCAAGAGACAAATATAGAAGAAGATGCTCTCCTATCTTTAAGTCGAACCAAATGGAAAAAGAACTCAGGAAAAGCAGTCAGCGCCAGAGGTACTTCAGGGGGCCTTGCAACCCTATGGTCGGAGGATAAGTTCTAGCTTAAAAGATATTTTGCAACCCAACACTAGATATATACAAATCTTCTTCACCTCCCAAGTAAGATTTCTCTAGCTCTCTTCAATCTTTATGTTCCCATTAATTTTTTGGAAAAGAAGGACTGCTGGAATTCTCTCTCAGACTTCCTAGAAATCTATGCCCCCCAAAACATCATTCTGACGGGGAATCTCAACATCACTCTAGACCCAAATGAGAAAAAAGGCAGAGTATGGGGTAAAGATCCCTTCCATGCCTTGGTGGAGCCTCTGATTCTCGAATTGGACCTTCTGGACCACAAACCTAAGAAAGGTCATTATACATGGACCAATAATAGAGTTGGTAATGCCAACATTGCTACCCGTTTAGACAGGTTTCTAGTTCAAAGTACTTTGTTGGAGGGGAAGCATTTAATCTCTTAAAAAATCTTGCCCAAAATAACATCTGATCATAACCCCATCTCGCCACTTATAGAGAAAGAGGAGGACTTGGGCCCTATTCCCTTTAGATTCAACCCTCATTGGGTATCGAGAGAGGGCTTTATGGACATAGTGGATGACGTTTGGGCACAACCAGTTGAAGGATCCCCTAGCTTCGTGTGGGAACAGAAAATCAAACACACTAAGTCTGCATTAAAAGTCTCAGCCAAAAAAAAAAACCCTTTCCACTCCTACGAGCCATAAACAAAAGACAATCCAGGCTCTAGCTGAGATTCAATTAGGCATGGAAGGATCTGAAATCACCAAAGCACAAATGCACATCGAACAGAACACCCAGTTCAATTCCTTTCTTTCCTTTCAACAAGAAGAGGAATACTAGCGCCTTAAGTCTCGCAACCTCTGGCTCCAAGCTGGAGACAAAGACACAGCTTTTTTTCACAGACAATGCAGACCCGTCTCTTTCGGAATCACATTTCCGAAATATCCAACAGGGAGGGGGAAGTTATCAAAGGACAGTCTCTTATAAAACAGGAAGCCACAACCCATTAACAGAATCTGTTCCAGGAGGATGGTTCTTCCAATGACGACCTGGCTACCGACTTTCTGTCAAACATCCCCCCTCTTGTCACTACAGATGTAAACACTGGGTTAATGAAGCCTTTTTCTGAAAAAGAGATAGTTGAAGTCATTTGGTCAATGTAGCGGGATAAAGCACCTGGGCTAGACGGCTTCACCATACATTTCTACAGAGCTTGCTAGAATGTTATAAAACTCGATCCTCTCAGAATGGTAAAAGCCTTCCAAAAGAAAGCCAAAGTGGGAGACCTTCCTTGCCCTTATCCTGAAAGAAGTTAACCCTAAGACTTTCGACAGATTCCAGCCAATCTCTCTTTGCAATGCCTCCTACAAGATCCTTGCCAAACTCTTAGCCAATAGACTCAAGCCTCTGTTAAGGAACCTGATCTCCCCTCTGCAGAGCGGTTTTGTCAAAGGAAGGCACCTCATAGACAACGTGATCCAAGTGCAAGAAGCCCTCCACTCTAGCCACTCTCAGAAGGAAAAAGGTATGCTCATCAAGTTGGATATGTCAAATGCTTTTGACAGAGTTAAACTCTCATTTCTCTATAAAATCCTCCTCTCCTTCAGTTTTAGTGTTGATTTTGTCGACTTGATAAAATCCTGCACACACAGACCTTGGATAGCCCCCCTAGTCAATGGCAGACCTTCTGACTTCTTCCAAGATTCTAGAGGGCTCCGCCAAGGATGCTCATTGTCACCCTTTCTTTATATCTTGTTGGAAGAATCCCTAGCCAGAAAGCTGACAGTGGAAATGGAAGTAGGCATTACCCCAGGTATCAAGGCAGCAAGAGGGGTGGACCCTATAAATCACGCCCTCTTTGCATATGACTCTCTCCTTTTGGGAGGGGCCTCGATTAAGATAGCAAAGGCTTTCAAATAAATTCTTCAACACTTTTGTTTAATCACAGGAGCCTTGATCAATAAAAGAAAAAGTGTGGTTTATGGCTGGAATGTAGATCACCCAACTATCCTTCGAATTGCCTGCATATTGGGATTCCCTGGGTATGCCAAGCGGGAAAAGATCAATTATCTAGGCGTTCCCTTAACCTTGGGACCAAGCCCTCCCTCCGTATGGACTGAAGCAATTAGCAAGATAAAAGCAAAAATAACATATTAGGGAGGCCAATGGCTAACAAAGGCAGGGAAGTTGGTTTTGATAAAGGCAGTCCTCTCCGCCCTTCCCATCTTCCAATGTTCCCTTCTGCTGGCTCCTAAGTCTATCACATAACAGATCTCCAAACTCCTTCGGGACTTCCTATGGAATGGAAGCAACAGCAATCAAAGCAAGTTACATTTGGTAAGATAGGATATCCTAAATAGACCACTCCAGCAAGGTGGGTTACAGATACGAGATCCAAGCTTAGCAAATCTGGCTCTTGGTGGAAAAATCATATGGCAATTGTATGCAAATAAAAATCATCCCATCAGCAAGATCCTCTGGAAGAAATACCTAAAGGAAGGCTCCCTGAGAAACTTCACAACTGCTTCTACTCCAACAGGAACAGCAATATGGAATTTAGTCAAAAGAAGCATCGACCATATACAACAGCATTTATACAGAATATCGGGTAATGGGCAAAGAACATTACTTTGGAAGGACACCATTCAAGGGAATGCCCATTGGCCACCCTAAATTCTTGTAATGATTTAAAAATCTCGCTAGTGAACAAAGGACTTCTCCGGCTTGCAGACATATGTTCTTGGGACAGCAAAGGGAATTGAGCAGGGTGGACTTTTCCAGGGGTTCCTGACCCTCTGGAAACACAAAAAAACTTGCTCTGTGTAGCACTTTCTGGCCTCGCCCCTGTCCATCGTACATCCAAACATAAATGGGGGTGGGGAAGAACCGGAATTTATACAGCAGCTCAAGGATTCTCCTCATTACAAGCCACACACTCATCTTTGTTGACTCCGAAGCTCTGGAAATCTGTTTGGTCTCCCTTTTTCCTTCCAAAGGTGAATTTCTTCACTTGCTTACTCATGCATAAAAAGGCATTAATAGGAGAAAATCTGAATAAAAGAGGCTTCCATGGACCCTTTAGATGCTGCCTATGCACTTCTGCTATCGAAACCTCTGACCATTTATTGGTTCACTGTGTTTTCACACAAGAAGTTTGGAAGATGGTCCTCCACGGAGTTAGCGTACCCACCTCCTCCCAAATTTCAATTGTTACTCTCTACACCTCCTAGGCAGATCAAAACCCTGAGAAAAAAATCTAAAAACCCAGGCTGGAAAAACATTTGGCAAGCTATTCCAAAATTCCTTTGGTGGAAAGTGTGGTTGGCTCGAAATGAGTGTGTTTTTAACAACAGGATCCCAAAATCAGTGGAAGTGGCTGCCAAAGTAAAAGCTCTATTGTTGGAAATAATAGATAAACCATCTTTTGCTTTTATATTATCTGCAGAAGTCTCTGTGTGGATAGGACCCTATGTGTGAGGAGAAAGGAAAGATTCAATCAACAAGCCGATGAAAGATCTTACTTGGCGCCTACGTCTCACTGCAGGTGACTTTCTTAAGTGGTGGCAGGGGACCCCAAAAGCCACTATCTTCTTTGATGGAGCATCCAAGGGGAATCTAGGCACAACAAGCACAGGGGGGATTGATTTCTTCCCCAGACAGATCGGAAAAAAGTAGTTTCAGTTGGGGCCTAGGCATAAGTTTGAACAATCAAGCAAAGAGTTACAGCCTCCTAAAAGCTTGCCAGATTGCGAAGGAGTTAGATTACAAATCAATCCAAATATTCAGAGAGTCGAAGCTTCTAATAAAGCTCTTAAACTCCGAATATTATTTTAGTAATCCAGCTTTAAACAAAACCTTGCAGAGAATTCGAAACATTTTGAAATATTTCGACACAATCGACTCATACCATATTCTACGGAATCTAAACAAACAAACGGACTCGCTGGCAAATAAATTCTACCTGCTGCCTCAAGGTAATCTTAACATTAATGAAGGACCCTGCTCGATTCATCCTTTGCCTTAGACAATCTACAGAATGTAGATCTACTTTTTAGAGGGAGAGTGGTATTTGGTACCTTGAAAGTCACATTCAAGATTGGCAAGCAGCAAGCAGATGGAACAATAAACACAAGGACTATCAAGCAAAAGAAACAGCACCAGAATGTACAGCAGCAGATGGTAGAAGGAATAGCCGCATAAGGAACAACCACCAGAATGAACCGCAGCATAAGGAACATTACCAGAAGGAACAACAAGCAGAAGGAACAGCTTCTGAAGGAACAACAGGCCAAAGGAACAGCAGCAGCAGCAGAAGGAACAGTAAGCAGATTAAGGAACAGCGTTCGAAGAAACAGCAAGTCGAAGGAACAACAACAGAAGGAACATCATCTGAAAGAACAGTAGGCCGAAGGAACAGCAGATCAAAGGAAAAACATCTGAAGGAACAAAATCTGAAGGAACAACAGGCTGAAGGAACAACACACGAAGGAACAACAGGCCGAAGGAACAGCAAGTTGAAGGAACAACAACCGAAGGAACAGCGAGCAGAACGAACAATAGCAGAAGGAACAGAAAACTTAAGGAACAACAAAAAGAAAAGCATAAGGAAAAGGTCGCAGGATTTGCTCTCCTAGAGATAAAATGTAAGACAGAAAACAAGAATAGCCAAAGAACTAAACAAGAATAGCCAAAGAACTCACAGAACTTTTGAATATAAGCATAGGAGAAGGGACTACCATCAGCTCATTCTCATTGCTCAGTTTTTAAAAGCTACTGTCGACTGTAATGGGAGCTTGCTCCACTTTTGGCAATAAATACATTAACCGTCCTTATTAAAAAATAAAAATGTCTATTTATTTTAATACATAGTATTGCCACTCCCAATTTGATGTTTATTGCAATTTTTTATGAAACTTCTATTTGTTTCAGACAAATGTATCCACTTTTCTAGTGTTTCCTCGTTCCAAAAACTCATGCTACATAGGATTTACCTTGGTAAGGAATGATTGCAAGGAGCGATGAAGAAACTCAAGCCCCTCAAATACAAACAATTTGATGTCATTGAGTAGGTAAATGAGAATGTCTTCATATTGAGACCTCTCCTTATATGCAAATCAATTATGTGGTGAATTTAGATATATGAGGGTGTTCAATCACTCAATGCTAGAAGGAGAAGAGGAACACTAGGTTCTTCCCACCATAGAAGTCTTTGCACCACATATCCCTGAAGAGTTGAAGAGTACAATTCTATAGAGAAAAGAATGAGTGACTCATAAAGGATGGCAAGCGATATACCAAATTGGCCTCAACGAACCAATACCAAGGAAAGGAAAATGATATGAGAGGAACCAAGTGAGAATCAAGTCCCTTCACTTGTCCTTGGAAGCTTTGGACCAAAAGCATTGTCATCTAAATTAGATTTGCATAACATCATTGAATGGTTAATGGTAAGTTAACACAAGACTCTCAACAAATTAAGAAGTTTGGCAATAGAAATGGAGTTTGTGACTAGAGATTTTGATGACAAGATAGGATATATGGTTGATATCATGAAGGAATCCATACTAAATCAACCCATGACTATGCCTCCGCATAATGGCATGCTACAAATGCGAGCATTAAGAAACTAAACAAAAAAGAAAAGCACAAAAAAGAGGGAGAGAGATAAATCACAGTGATAAAACCATGCATCAAATGCCCATAAAAGATAAAACAGAAAGGAAGTGTTGAAATTGGGGGAAGCTAAAGAGTTAAGGATGATTGACCTTCCAGATGACCCCCCATGAGAGCCTACCCTTCAATAAATTTAGGCCCAACGAGTTATAAGGGGTTCCTTGGTAGAGATTTTAAATGAATGTTGTATCAAATTCCTATAAAGAGATTGTAAATCAGCTAGAGAGCCAAGCTAAACCATAGACCTATAAATTTGTTGATAGATAAAGATTAACCATGGTCGTTTCACGTTGAAGTTTTTTTGTGGGTTTCTCCAAATTAAATTTTGTGTTTATT
The DNA here is from genome assembly GCA_000404065.3 of Pinus taeda. Classification (NCBI taxonomy): domain Eukaryota; kingdom Viridiplantae; phylum Streptophyta; class Pinopsida; order Pinales; family Pinaceae; genus Pinus; species Pinus taeda. The sequence continues at coordinate 128,447 of APFE030034535.1, read as the reverse complement.
ATGTGAATGTGATGTATTTGCATTGTTCTACTTAATCATTATGTTCTAGTGTATTAATTGTTACTTGAAATTGTTTTCCATAATTTTTATAGTGATTACAACAATTAGCCATCCTATATCATCCATATTCTTGACTTAGATGAGATCAATTGCTTCAATGAGAGTTGTTGCCATAAATTGTATCCCCCAAGAGTAACAAAATTGTATCCCTTGTATTTAGCGTCTTTCTTATTCTCATACTATTGGGCAAAGTGGGAAGACTTGGGGATTATCTTTCACTCACTTATCATCCACTTGCTTGCTTAGCCCACTATTCCACATCCTGACTCATTAAGCCTAGGGTGGTGCAACCTTCATGAACACCACATGCTAATTCATGTCATTGGTTACCTTAATTAGTATGTTGCATACAAGGGTAGCACAAGATGGTTAAACACTTGGAAACATAGCATATCAAGTTGGTATTGTAATCACTTTATATCAATACCTTATCAAGCAATCCCTTAGTCATTGCTAAGTTGTCAATTGTTGAGAAATGATTGGAAGAAAGTGATGTGATCTTAAACATGCTCTAATTAGATTGGTGGAGTTCACTTAAATGAAAATACAAATTACAGGTTGAACATTGTTCATAAGTTGTACTTTCCTTGGATTAATGAAAACTAAATGGTTGATAAATTGTGCTGAGATGCGCACTCTACAACCTAGTATGAGGGCGATGTGTAAGTATGTTTGTGTTCAACGTGGAGTTGATACGTGTCCTCTTATAATTACAAACAAAAAAAAATAACAAAATTGAATGTTGACTCAAACAACAAATAATAAATATATAAACCCCTTGATTCAACCCATTAATATGTTTTTGAAGTACATCAAGTATTTCAAATAAGCCAAACTGAGGCCCTTGTTTATTTTGCCTTTCATTATCTTCATTATCTACTACAAATTCATGTTTTAATCGATGGGAGAAAGACCCTTTTTCAATTTTAAAACAATAAGTTAAACACTTGTAATCCTCTACCATTAGATGTAGTAAAGTCTTAGAAAATATTCTCTTCGTGACATGGTACTAATACATAGTTGAGAGCTCTATGTAAGTAATGATGATTTGCATTACACACTAAACTAGCCTAGGTCCATGCACCAAGAGGGATCAAATCCCTCGAGGTGCAAACCTTCTTTTTGAAGTGTTGAATTTGAGGAAAGGTTTACACCTCAAGGGATTTGATCCCTCTCGACACATGATAGATCTAGAGTTAGATAGATCTACACTAGTATATATACATAGAGATTCATTTATTGGTTAATGAGATTGAGGCTCTTGGGTGAATATCATAAAAGATTCATCTTAACTTTGGATCTATCAAGCGCCGAGAGGGATCAAATCTCTTGATGTGCAAACCACTTTTCAAGTGAAAAGAGATTTGATCCCTCTCGATGCCTGGTAAATCCAGAGTTAAGATAAATCTAGGTTGGTCTTTCCCCTTTAACTACGCTAATATTCCACATGAATACCATTGGTATTCACCCAATGGATGAAAACCATGGGTTTAATGTATGATTATTCTTATTTTTATTATTTTATTATTTTTGTTCATAGGAAAGGACATGACATGACATTACAACATCTCTTTCATATAGGGCTGGAGAGTGCCTCTTAGCACAATAACAATATTTATGTAGCCAATACCATAAACAAGGTAGTATTGTCTTAACACAATAACAATATTTATGTAATCAACACCATAAACAAAGTAGTATTGTCTATTTGTTAGATACTCAGAAGAAAATTTAAAAAAAAAAAAAAAATGCAATCAATCAACCAGACCATTAAAATTATAAATAAACACACCAACAAAATCATGTTAATGAATTTTTCTTAAAAAAATTAAACTCAATTCAATAACAAATTACAATGAAACCAAATTAATATTAATTCCCTATTGATAAAATAAACAAACCATAAACCTACTTATACAATCAAATTATTAATAATATTCTAAACTAAATATATGTAAATAAATTTTTAATAATATTCTAACCCAAATACATGTGACTATCACTCTGAAATGAATTGGAGTTCAATTAATCTCACTCTCATTCAAAAAGGGGAAAGCGAAATGTATTAGACCCAAAATTATGAAACCTTTGTTTTGCATGTAACATATGCAAGTCTATCGGGAGCACTACTCTTTTACTTGAAACCCAATAAACTAGCAATTGCCCCAAAAGGTGCAAAGAGAGTCCCATATGTTTGTTTAAGTTTGTTTAAGTGGAATGTATCAGTAGACATTATTTGTATTGTTTTGTATTGTTAAGGGACTCATAAGTATTAAGTCATCTATTTAATTTTTTATATTATGTATAATTGAAGTTAAAAAAAAAATACATTGATATAGATACCTGTAATGTGGATGCATACACATGGGAAAACCTGTAATTTGGATGCATACACATGGAAAATTGAATATTAACTCAGCCTAAAATTTTATTATTTTATTATTATTAAGTAATAAGATATTATGTCCTTTCCAGCAAATACCTCCCACTGCAACCAATGGACTTTTTATGAATATATACTATAATTGGCCTTTTTAAATACTTGAAATATGATTTGACTGAATATTTATTTGTACACCTATCTATAATATAGTTATTAAAAAGCAAATAATGTGATAAGATTTTCGAAAATCTTGGTTGCACCTTCTTTGTAAGCCTTGTCCCTTGTTGACTTACAACAATTATTGTTGCAACTTCGGTAGCTAAATTACCCATGCTTTTCAAATTGAATGAGCTTTTCAAAAACTTATATAATATCCCAACCGCATCAGCATTACGTGCAGGACCCTGAGCACGTTAAAGAAGAAGATCGTAGTTGGTATGAAACTGATGTCAAATTACTTTTGAAATAAATTTGGATTTCCTCTACATCGTACTTGAGATAAACTTACTTGAGATAAATTTGGATTTTCTCTGCATCGTACTTGAGATAAACTTGGATTTCCTTTGTATTAACATCCCACTAAAGCTATTGATGCAAACTTTGGCACTGCATGTACAATTTTTTGGCAGTTTCATTACAAAGCAAGATAACCTACTTAAAATAGATTCATATTTGAGTTAGATTTGTTAACAAGGCAAGCTATCAATAACTCATTCAAATGAGCTCACCAAGAATTATTAACTTGAAAAAATTTTGAGATTTTCATTAGTCAACAAGATAACCCACTGAAAATAGATTCATATTTGAATTCATAGCCATAATTCATTTGTTTCATATTTACGCTGACCAAACTTTGTTAACATGGCAAGAATTTGTTTCCGATCATGCATGAGATGGAAATATTAGTAGGTTACTGTAATGTTAACAAGAATTTGTTTCCGATCATGAATGAGATGGAAATATTAGTAGGTTACTGTAAAGTATAAAGTATAAATAGAGGAGATAACTTAAAAACTCACCTAAACCAGCATTTGTAAGATGTTGCGAAAATGTATATGTCAAACACGATTTTTGTTAAAAGATACATTGATGTACGTAACAGAAATAAGTAAGTGAAAAGAAATACATTTAATGCAACAATATCAGCGTTTGAAATAGTTCAAAATGAAATGAGTTTAGGGAACTATAGGAAAATCTAAGCACTGACATGTCACGTCGAAACACACAAACCACCCACACCAACGATGTAGATAAGACTTGCAGCCAAGAATGCTAACAAAATGGAGCTAAAGTCCCTCAAAACGAAAACAGAGCCTCACCCAAAACTATAAGAACATACAACAGCAAAAAATTATTAACAGTTTTTCAATAATTTACACGGCATGCAAAGCAAAAAATTATTAACAGTTTTTCAATAATTTACATGGCATGCAAATTAAATATGATAGCTTCCATCTGAAGAATCAATCTAATTTGTTCAATACCACAGAAATCAACCTTTTTTAAGGCGCGACTAACTCTACGTAGATAATGAGGCACAACTTTCAAAGAGACTGTTCCACAATGTGCAAACCTGCGGAAAGGTAAGTCGTTTTATGTTCATGAAAGAACAAACTATCTGACAGTCTCTTTGACGCTCACCAGCTCGAGCTTCATGCATAGGTGTGGGCTTACGACGTCTCAATTCACCTGTCTGCCATAAGAAAGTAACCTCTCACCTTTGCACAAAAATCCAATTAATTAAATAAATTGCTCGAACATATGTACATATGTAGAATAAGAGAAGCTACATGTCCTTATGACATATCTACATAACCAAAAAGTAAAAGTACATAACCAAAAAAGTAAAAGTAGGGGGTGAGCAGAAGCAAATTTTTACCAAATATTCAATCAACAATTCCCGCTCTTCATGCTCTTCATGGCCCAGGTCTGCTCAATTATTATATTCGAGCAGAATATAATAATCGAGCAGACCGCTATTCATGGCCCAGGGCTGCTCGATTATTATATTCCAACAGATGCTGCAAAACAGAAAAGACAGTCTAAATGGAGAACAGGGTAACTTAATAAAGAATGTTCACAAACACCACATATTTTGTAGGAAAGATTGTTTCCATTTTACAGATCATAACTATTGCAGACATCTAATTGTGGTAAGAAATGAACTTAGTTCAACCGTTAATTTCCCTTTGGGTCATTTCCTGTAGAAAAGAGAAAAGATATTGAGGCATATAAAAATACCATTATTGCACACATCTAAATGTGGGAAAAAATGAGCAACTTAGTTCAACCACTAATTTCCCTTTGGGGCATTTCCCGCAGAAAAGAGAACCAGGCATATAAAAATACCAATGTAGAGGTGATTAAAAAACAATTGGATTGAGATACATATACTCTCTAGGGCATTTCCTTCAGAAAATATGTTTTACGAAAATGAGAATACCAACGACAAAGAGATTAAAAACAACTGAATTGAGAAAAATAATCCATGAAAATGTGTGAAGTAAAGGATAAAGAAGCATGCAGTACTCAGGAACATGAGAAAATTACTCTCCTCAGTGACAAACATTTTGAGTACGAAAATCAAAGAAGCAATTTTGATACTTATCAGTATCAAACGACATTATACTGTAAAAAAACTTTTAAAAACATAATGTAGGAGAACATCTATTAGTCCTCATAAATGTGCTTGTAAATATCATTATGGAAAATTTCATCGACCTTAAAAAGGATTTTAAAGGTAAAGGAAAAGTTGGATGTTAAAATCCAAGTCACAAGAACTAACCGCAATTTGTAGGTGCTTGTATTGCAATGTTCGTCTATTTATTTGTGTTGGATGTGCAGTTAAAACAATTTCAATCTCCTATGACATACAAGCTACCAGAATTAGCAGACAATTTAGAAGGAAATGCAACAAATTTAATTAGTTTTAAGTTGATATTAAAACCCGCTCACAAACCACATTGTACACGAAAAAATATTTATTAACTAGTTTTCAAAGATTCCTTTTGATTTAAACCAGTAAAATTTGCTCTGCTTTCACTTCCTAATTTCCTAATAATAGCTCACCTTTATGAAATCATTCTTCCAAACATAACGCTTCATTATTATTGACTTGCATTAACATTCTATGCATCATTATTTAACCATTTCCCTAATATATATTATCTACTTGCCTGAAATTGATCTCTGGTAAATTGGAAAAATATTTCAAAAACAAATATGCCTTTATGTTACCGTTAATAACAAGTAATGCTTGTATTTTACAGAAATTGTAGAAGAGGAAAAAGCTAGAAAATAAAGTAAAAGGAGACTTGCAGATATATAGAACCAGTATTCACGAATCGCAATTAAATGGGCAGTAAGGAAGGGAAAGCAAACCTGACAATAAGGGTGGCCATCAAATCCTGAACAGTCATATCTCTTTAAAACACCCATTCATGCCTCTACTGCACCAATGTTCTATTTCACTCTCACCATCCCTGCCAAGTTGTCAGCAATGTTTATGTTTCTGTTCTATTTCACTCTCCACCATCCCTGCCAAGTTGTCAGCAATGTTTATGTTTCCATTGTCAACTCCGGTTTTAGGGCGATTGTCTCCATTTCTCCTTTCTTTACCTGCTCTCCTTTCTTCGGTGCATCTTATGATAAAATCACTTTTATATCTACCTTTATATGCAAGTTGCAACGTTCTTCGTGATGGGATTTGGATATATTGGAACATTTGTACCAACATCCTAGGAGGCTAGGACTACATAAAACATAGTGGTCAGCCTATTCTGTTTCTCTCTATAGATTGTATATTCTCATTCTTTTTTCATTCTTTTTAGGAGGATAAGTACATGATATAGTCGCCAAAGGAACAGTGCTTCCCATGCATATCATGCATATCTATTAGCCTATGTGAGAAGTCAATTTTAGTGCTATGTATGTTACCAATAAAATCAGATTCAGGTGGTTTCTCCGATGAGGGTGTATTGGGTGTTTCAAATGGTCATTCAAGGACAATTAATCTCAGATGCAGCTATATTTGAGGCAAAAGTCAAAGATGGTATTGTCTTAAGTAGATATAAGTTAAGATTTGTTTAACTTTGAAGACAGGAATGCATTTTATGGAACAGCATTACCAGAAAAAGCAGAGGCATTCATATATTGAAATAGTTTGTTGTATTCTTCACAAGAAAGCAAAGGATATCATGCAGAGGACGCAACTCAAAGGAGACACTTGTCATCAAGCTGGCCTTTACATTCTTAGTTTCAGAGGTAAAATAACAGACAGTGAAAGACTGCAACAGCATGCACCATGTAGGGGAACAAAGCCACGTGCAGCAGGGCATGCACCGGGAAACATGAAACAACGGGTACGTAAAGTGGAACAGATTCAGTTGGGCAGCAAGTAGACACAACAAAAATATTGTAATTTGGGGAATGTGCAAATACAATCCATTTCTGTTAGTTGCAAATGCACATAACAAGATGTATTGGTTTCAAGTGTAGCATGACAGTCTCACAATAGGTTTACACAACATGACAATCAAAGTGAGCGGGTTTGAATCAGACTGACCTGCCTCGCAGAACTGCCAAATATGGAGGATTTCCAAGTTTCCAACTCTTCAAAGCAGGAGCATGAAGAAACAGATTCAAGCCAAGCCGACTGAAATTTGCTCGGTGACAACTGGAATTTGCTCTGTGAAGAAGGTCGCTCGCATTGCAGGTCGAACAGAGACAAAAATTGGAACCCAGGGATAACACACTGCATAAATAAGAGTGTTAATGTAATTTTACCTGACACGACAGCAATTTTTTTTAACGGCATCATGGAACAAATATTTGTTGGTCCTGAACCAAATAAATCTGGAGGTGTATTAAGTTTTACAAAAACCCTGAGCCAGCGCACAGAGGATTTTCGCTGGTGCATTATAACCATTAAAACTCACGAAAAGAAATCCAGTACAGCGCCTTACTTTCATTATTACTGTAACTAATTCATTGCGATTGTAGTGCTCCTCTGCCATTTGGCGACTGGAATACATAGATACGTATAGATGGATCTCTCGTAATAATTTTTTTTACCTGGTCTTCTGTAAACCCTAAATCTCTCAGGCACTGAACCGCTTGTCGGGCAGTATGAGTGGATCTTGTACGACCAAAGGATGGCCTTGTTTTAATGACTTTTGAGAGCTCAGACTGGCAAAGCCCACATTCGTTTAGTAATAAATATGACATGGGGCACGTACTCTCCGCTTCTGGGTAGCCTGTGGTCCGGCCATTACCACCATCAGTAGATGTAGATAGCAGGGATAGTTTAAACAAAACAAACCGTGGAAATGGTGACTGGACCTTTAGGCATTTTGCAGAGTGAAAGACTGTCTTGTACGGATAACCAATGGGTAATTTTAGGTGGAAATTTTGTAGGAGTGAAAGACTGTCTTGTACAAATCACCAACAGGTAATTTTATCCCATGGGTAATTTTAGGTGGACAATTTGTAGGAGTGAAAGACTGTCTTGTACAAATCACCAACAGGTAATTTTAGGTGGACATTTTGTAGGAGCCAAACACGGCCTTGTACAAACCAGTGAGCATTTTGTAACAGTGAAACACTGCCTTGTCTAGAGCACCAAAGGGACACTGTTGTACGGACCATCAATCGGTAATTTTAAATGGACATTTTGTAGGAGTGAAGGACTGCTTTGTACAAACCACCAACTGGTAATTTTAAGTGGGCATTTTGTAACAGTGAAAGATTGCTTTGTCCAAACCACCAACCAGTAGTTCTAGGTGGCCTAGTTTTTTCTTAATTAATAATGATAAGTCAACCTACATTATCAAATAGCAAAGTTACTAATTTGAAAACTAAGTTATATATATGATATATATAATTTTTAAAAAAAATATTATGATATTTATTAATGATTCCATTTTCTTTTATTGCCCAAAGATGCTTGAGCTTTAGTTCGAAAACTAAGTTTTATATATATATATATAAATTTTTTATTTATGATATTTATTTAATGAGCCAATTTTTTATTGCCCACAAGATGCTTGAGCTTTATATAATTTATGATCATGTTATGTTACAGATTGCTTATTTATTATGTTATCTTCACTTTAGCCCAGACCTGGATTTGAGAAATGTCCAATCTTCATCTTCATCAGCGTTTAGAAAAGCAGGCGGGCATTCAAAGGTTTTTTGAAGTCCCAAAATGTACAGTTGGCAGGTTTCAATCCAAAACATTTCCCGATCATGAAACTTCACGACAGCAATTTCTCAAACAAATTTCCAGCAGCTTTTGTCAAGGGGAAATATATGAGGTAGGTGCGAGTTGCCAGACAGTCAATGGTATCCCAACCCAGTGTCAATGGTATAACGTACTTTCACAAATAGCTAGAGAAATGCACAGTTTGAGTTAACTAATGGCTGCAAAGAGCCAACACGATGAAAACAAGAGCTGTACAACAACTCTAGCTCCACTGTAGGTAAGAGAAGCCATTCTCCAGGTTCTTACCAGCATTTCAAAAGGACGTACAAAATTATGGAAGCAGCACTAAAGATTAATAATATCCTCATAACCCTAGGTCAGTCTAGTCTGCAGAATCAGCGACATAACATAGCCAGAAATTCCAAAAATATATTTGGAAAGATTTCAAACAACGGTATCACAGTGGTTAAGTTAATCAGGTTGTGAATGGCCATTACAAAAAAGAATGATCCTTTAGATTGATGGATTCTTCAAGGTTAGCTAGAATTTCATATATCTGGAAATTTTTTTACGTGGTTAATGGACTTTGGAGATGGATAACCTCTATGTTCACAGTATATTTGTATCAGGCAGATTTAGTTCAAGGGATCGCTTCCCCACGAAGCCTGACCCCAATGGTGTCTAAGAGAATTTAACCCGTGACCTCTCAATAACAAAGATGCTTTAATGACGGGACTCCACCAATTAAACTAACCTTCTAAGCTTATACCTGGAACTTTTGTATAATCCACTCACGTTTATTTTTCTGCAATCACTATTTGAAATTATTGGAAACATTTCTGGCTTGCAAAGAGTTTGGAGTGATCTCTTCCTCCAATCCACTTATGTTAAAATTTAACTCCGAAACAGAAAGTTGTGCAGTTCCTGTCCCAAGAGATGTAGTAAGATCCCAATTGAAAACAAAAGAAAATAAACTCTCTGATTTGATACAGATGTAAATGGACAAGGATCTTTACCAAAATTCCTGTCGTTAATCTCTTAAAAAATAGTTACAGCCAATCTCTTAAAAAATAACCCCCAGAAAATCCCTTTCCCATAAATCTTTTTAGGGAGAGTATTTGGCTATTAGAATACTAAGAAATATATTACTGATCTCGGAACATTTGATACAAAAAGATAAAACCCATTAAAATACAAAACGAACACAGATGCAAGATACACCTCCCATGATGCATATGCTCTCTAAAAACTCATATTATATGAGAAGGAATCATCCAACTGAAATGCAATACAACTCTGACTGAAATGCGCAAAATAAGAAAGGACGTACTTAACTGCACAAAAGAGACAGAACATGCTCAAAAACACAGAGAAGCTGAATTAAACATGGAAAAGTGGCTTGTACAATTTAACCATTCTTAAAAGGTGGCACCCTTAAATATGGAGAACGCCCAAATGGAAATGGACGCCTGATATCTGACTTTTTCAAAAAGAGGAATAATCTAGCACTTACATTTTCTCTAAACAGGAATAATCTAGCACTTACATTTTCTCTTTGCCACATAAAAGGTAGTTATATTTATCCATTAAAATGCAGAACTTACTAAAGCACCATTTCATATATAACTGATGTTCACAAAATTATAAGGACCTAAAATAAAGTGTTATACACCAATTTTTCTCAAGGCATGGTCTACCCCGACCCAGAAGAAATAAGAATGGCTTTTCACCCAACACAATACAACTAACACAGACAATGACCATGGTGAGGATTAGTATTTGCTACAATGTACTCTGAGTTTGGCCAATTTAAGAAATAGTAATATTTAAATCATAGTCAATAATGGAAATGTGCATGCAAGGGCATTATGCTGGTTGGATCAAGGTCTTGATCGAGAATAATTCTATTAAAGCTAGAGATTATAGCTTATGTTCTGCAAGAAGTGTTCACAGTTTTAACAAACGAAAAACAAAGATTTACAGAAAGGCAAGAAGTGTCATTGCATTTTAACTAACCTTAGTCCCTTTTAAAACGGGGGTGAAGACGTATAAATTTAGCTGTGACTTTATTCACAAGGTTTTTACACAGCAATATATATATATATGCTTAGAAGAACTCAATAATTATGAGAAATACACACTTTCGGTGGAATAGATTCATATGTCCTGAGACCAGTTGGTCTCACTATTTACATGGGGAATGTTTCCTTTCTTTGCAGAATCCACTACAAATGTAGAACCACACAGCTGACCCGTACTATCGACACGTGGCACAGCTTTCATCTTGTTAAATGGATGCTCATAGCTCTGAAGGCCTTTCAATGGTGAAAAGAAGCAGCCTGACAAAACAAAAGAAGGAAAATATAGCATGCTCAATCTCCACATAAAGATAGTGTCACATATCCATTATTGTAAACACCCACCCACAGTTTTAGGGTCATTGTCGTGTGTGCAAACAAGATATCTAAAGGGGAATAGAATAAAGATCAATTGAATTGCAGCCATGAGACCTTGCTGACTACATTTATTCTGAAAAACTAAATCTTTCAAAACATATTAACTCGGTTGCAACATCCTCAGTTATTTAGAAGATGAGAGTTTGAAAAGCTAACCACCCCAAGAAGTGCTACACTAATACTTAAATAGCAATTAATAATTTTTTAACAAAACGCTGAAATAAGTAAATCAGAACTGATAAGCAGCATAACGAGAAATTACCTGCAGGGAATGGTGCAAAAGATGTCCCACATCCATTCTTCAAAACTTGATCATCATCAGAAAATGCTAATGAACCATCTGATGTACTACCCCAAAAGAGAGAACATTTTCCCTCTATGTCCTGCAAATGGCTTCTGTGAGAATGAGAGGGAATCATGCAAAACTATGTTGAAGTAAACACATATAATCAAACACTTTGCCTCTGCATATGCAATTATAACCTAATGAGTACTTGAATTATGACCAAACCAGCTTTGCAAACACAATGAGTTTCATCAAATCTGAACAAGTTTTTTTCAAAAAGAAAACACAAGTGTTTTATCAACCCTTAAATCAATGAAGTAATATTTTATTATTTTGATGGGGTGATGCTTAGGGCTTAAACATAATTCTGTGTGTATTGTGCAAACACCCATGTTCTCACCGTGGATTGGGAAGTCTAGATTGGATGTTTATATACTTTTCATGGTTGTGATAATGGTTTGACAGCTTAGAGGGCACACTCCAAATCATATCCCCTTAGAGGGTTAGTTGAATTTGGAGGGCAAAGCTTAGGGTTAAACATAATTCTGTGCTTATTGTGTAAGCACCCATGTTCTCACAATGGATAGAGAGGTACACAGTGGCTGCTTATTGTTGTGATTATGGTCTGTTAGCATACAGCTTCCCTCATAGTAGTCCAAGGACTAGGGGCACTCTCCAAATCGCATCCCCTTAGAGGGGTGGTTGAATGGTAAAAGCCCATGAGACTCATGCCTCTTTGTGGGCTGAAGAAAAGGTAGCCCAACCCATACCCAAGGGCTGACTTGGTTCATTCTCATGGGTATTAAAGTAATTGGAAATCAAGACAATCTCCTCTGACTACATGCCAGGTTTCCTAAGTATTGCAAAAGTTTGTCCCATTCGCCATGTTATCGAAAAAAATTCTTAGAATTCATCACAATAGATCCAAATTAGACGAAAACAGATCCAGATTAACACCCATGTTCTCACCGTGGATTGGGAAGTCTAGATTGGATGTTTATATACTTTTCATGGTTGTGATAATGGTTTGACAGCTTATAAGTGAACTCACAGTGCTCCAGAAGGCCAAGGGCACACTCCAAATCATATCCCTTTAGAGGGTTAGTTGAATTTGGAGGGCAAAGCTTAGGCTTAAACATAATTCTGTGCTTATTGTGTAAGCACCCATGTTCTCACAATGGATAGAGAGGTACACAGTGGCTGCTTATTGTTGTGATTATGGTCTGTTAGCATACAGCTTCCCTCATAGTAGTCCAAGGACTAGGGGCACTCTCCAAATCGCATCCCCTTAGAGGGGTGGTTGAATGGTAAAAGCCCATGAGACTCATGCCTCTTTGTGGGCTGAAGAAAAGGTAGCCCAACCCATACCCAAGGGCTGACTTGGTTCATTCTCATGGGTATTAAAGTATTTGGAAATCAAGACAATCTCCTCTGACTACATGCCAGGTTTCCTAAGTATTGCAAAACTTTGTCCCATTCGCCATGTTATCGAAAAAAATTCTTAGAATTCATCACAATAGATCCAAATTAGAGGAAAACAGATCCAGATTAACAACAACCAAATTACATGTAACCTGATAAACCTTACTTACCCTGGCAGCCAGTAGAGTCTTGGAGCTGCTATCGAATAGAACGAACGCAAAAGAGCCTTCAAAGTGATTCAGTACTTGATCAGCAGGAAACGGCCCTCTGTCACGCAGAGCTTTAAATGCTTCTATCGTGACCATCACCTCATTTGCATTCTTGGTAAGTCCGTAATCTTGTCTCACGACTGACAAATTCCGAATAGTGCCCACGAACCCACAGAACACATCGTCTACAACTCCGAAGGACCTGATGCCAAAAGTAAATGCAGTAGTCCAGCATATATCAGTCTAACCAATCAACCACCGAGATCACTTAGATCGGTTCAAATCTCATAGAGAACATACATACGATCCCTTTAGAAAGCAGAGTATAGAAATAAGATACCATACCTGGGCATGAGCAGAGCTTCTTTGTGATGAGTGTATGCCATGAATCCATGGGGACCCAATTGGAATGATGTGGTCTGTGGTTGAGTGGAAACGAAAATGTCTACCAATTGTTTCTCAGTTTTCCTCACATCTGAGGCCCCGTCTGCGCCAGCAGAAGGGCTGACAAGCTCCTGAGGAGCATCCACCACCGATTTGTTAAACACTGCCAACATTTTCCTCTACCTGTAGAGCTCCTGATTCTTCTGCCTCTGCTAATTCTGATACTTCTCCTCCAAACCTTCTGCTATTCCTGTTCCCACAATCTCAAAAATATGATGCAAATGACCTTTATTATATTTCCAAATGCATTGGTTGATTTTGTAGATGACCACCAAGTTAAATAAAAGGTAAGAACATCGGATTTACAAAGATCTCCACCATTTGTCGACGAACACGTTTCGCTCTCGCCCTGTGGTAGAAGTTGAACAATGGAACACCGTAAAACACACAAATATTGACACCATTACCCAAATTTATCATTATTGGACGGATTAGGTGTAAACTAACGATTTTATCCAATGTTGCCAAAGGAAACATTGTAAGTCGGTAACATATGGAAGGTCTAAATGTACTTCGATTCTAGAGTGAGAGAATTTTTAATATTGTAGTTATTGGGCAATATTTTATGGAAGTTCTAAATGTAGTTTAATTTTGGAGTGAAAGAGAATTTTTAATATTGTAGTTATTGGGTAATATTTTATAAGGGAAGAGTGAAAGAGAAATTTTAATATTATCGTTATTGGATAAGATGTAATATAGTTGTAAGATGTAATAAATATATAGATATAAAGATTTAAAAAATAATGTTATTAAGGAAAATTGTGATCTATATAATAATAGTGGATATTTATATTTTGGGTATATATATATATAGATAGGGAGATCAAACAAAAGTAATGTTATTAGTCATAAATACAAGGAAAACAATGGGATATACAACATCACTAAAGACATACATCGGGGAAGATGCATGTATTTACATTGTCAATCAACAAGAATTGCTTGTGTTTATCCATAAGGATTATACACTGGAGAAAACATTTGATTTTCAATAATAGTCGTAAAGTTGTCTGAAGGTGGTACAATGGAACGTTTGGATTGTTGCAGGTAAAATATTTCTTTGTATGTTTTGTAGTGCAATTTCTTCTGCTTCTATTTCGACATAGTATTTATAAAGCATTGATGTGTATAAGGAGTCTAAAGTCTCTCTCCAAGAGGGAGATAATGTCATAAGTAAGTAAACAAACATTTAATAATAATGGAAGATACGCAAAGATTTCTTAATAGTGAGACAAGGAAAGAACAATTAATAAATAGGTAATATATGGTATAAAGTTAAAGAGAGTATTGATTATGTGAAACTTGTTGGAGATGTTAATGTAGGCATTAAAGTAGCTCCTCTGGTGGAGGCATTGAATGAAGGAGTTCTTCTACAAGCTTCCTCTCTATGACATCATTGTTTTCTTGCATTTGTAACGATGAAAAGTAAATGTGAAGCAAATGTAGAGATCTTGTAAGGAAGGAACTCTTGATATTGTTGTGAACGTAAGGACTTGATGTTTAGTATGTCTAATGCCTATTGTAGGTTTTGATAATATCATGCCTTGGTATTTATGTATAGTTAATGTCCAAGCCATTTTGAGGGGAATTTGTGTATGTCCAATATTTTTGTTGGTGGAATGAGCAAATGAGTAGAGTTGTTTTGATACCAAGGATATCCAATGTATTTAGTAAAGTCTACAATGACGAAGGTTGGAAGCTACGGAGCTGCAATTCATTCTTTGTAGAAGATAGATGTAATTTTTCTTGAGCAAACCATTGAAAATTCTTGTTGAAACCCATAGGATTGAGGTCAACATCACTTTTTATCCTATGTATAGCAATGCAATTGGCTATAATTGGTCATCTTTTGAGGAAGAGGGGGAATTGTCCTATTTTTTTCAGTAGTGCATCATGCGACTAAAGTGTTTAAAGATTCCAACATTTGTTTATTATGTAGCAATTCTTGATCAATGGCTGGAAATAGATGCATGGAGTCATGGAATGAATGTATCTCATCTTCAGACACGAAGGAATATGTTCATGACATGAGAAGTGTCAAATATTCGATTGTTGGGTTTGCATTTCTAATGTTTTGGAGGATGTCTCTAAAAGTAATTTGAGGGTTGTTGTCACTTTGTTGATAGAATATAATGTTTGCAGTGATGACTATTTAGAAGGTGTTCCATAATGCACTTTTTGTTGGTGCGTGTTTGCATGATGTCTCTAATAGGTAGGATCTCGCCGAGATCGTCGACTAATAATTGAGCAAACGCCAAAAGTGATGTTTCTTTGTTGTGGAAATGCTTCTCAAAGGCATTTGTCGATGTGGCCGAAACTTTTTGGCTCAATGAAGCTCATTTCATCAATTAAGATGTATCGAATATGCTTAGGTTCTTCTTGGAATGTAGCGAGAACATTACCTTCTAAGGGAATGAGATCTTTTATGGGCAGGCATAGGGCAGCATGGATTGTTGATGCTTGTGTGTTGAAGGCTACAACACAGTAGGGGAAAACAACATGATTGGTGAAGGGTCTGAGCTAGTAAGGGATGCAATTATTTCTTTAATATAGTTTATTAGGAAGGATTTTCTTGTTCCTGTAGTACCTTGTATAATCATTCTTAAAGGAAGGAAAATATCTTTTTTTGTAAAATGATTAGAAAGAATTATGAGATATTTGGTTTGCATTGGGGATAATGAGTTAGGATTAGTTAGATTGGTCTTCCTTGTTTGATGAATATGGTGGATGGAGCGATTATTTTCAATTAATTGTATGCTTGTTTCTTGTTTGTTGAATGAGATTATCATATGAGTCCAATTATGGTTGTCGTCAAAATCACGAAAGCCAAGCATTTCAAGGTGATTTAGGTGGATGGGTGTAGTTAGGAGAGAGATTCCCATTCAGGTCCATGGATTATGGAGGTTGGCCTTCATGAGTAGTTGAGTTTGCATTTACAGTGGGAGGAAACTCATATCATGTGCAGTGAAGATGCCAAGGCATGTAAGAAGGGCGAAAGCATTGCTAGTTTGCAATGAAATCTTCAGCTGAATTTCCTATATCCAAAGAAATACTACGAAATGGTTTATATAGCATAAGTTCAAATATACAGAATTCAGTGTAAGAAGGTGCATCTGTGGATGGTATTGTGGAGTAGCGTGGTATGACACGACTCAATGGTTTTTTCAGGTCTGCGTTTCCATTTGTTTTATTTTACGAGGATCATAAGACCAAGATCTTGCTAGCTCTGTAAGTGAAGCGAAGTGGAGGGGAGATGGGCATGTGGTGTATGCATCTATGAAGTGTGGTGATGGAGAGGGGATGGTGTACCTTTGTGGAAGGCACATATAAATTTTTTGGCTAACATTTAAGGAAAAAAATATCAACCAGAAATTGTGAGTGGCATTTTTTGTAGCATATTGAAGGTTTCTTATGCTCCAATGTCATGATCAACAAGGGTTTCTACAAGGAATTTTTGAACTACAGTTGTTGAAGGGTCAACGTTAGTTGAAGTGAGCACAATTCTACGTAGAATCTGGTGAAAGCTTCCAAATTTGTTTTTTATTTGGATGCATACTTTGTGATCTATTTTTGAATGGCATGGAGAGAGAGTACACATTGGAAATCAACATTTGCATGCTATATATAGAGTATGGTAGTTTTATGGCTACTTAGTTGATCGTTGTTGCAAGCGGGGGTATATTTATTTTGGTTATTGGAGTCAATGAATAAGGAGGTTGTTGGATGTAATTCCCAAGGTGATTTATAATGACACTCTAATGTTGAGCCTTTTTTTTCAAGCAAGTTCCTACAATGCATTTTGAATGTTGTTCGACGTAGTTGACAAGTTCTTCATAATCCTTGGAAGGATCAATTTTCAATATATCTAGCGTCGATAATAGGCAAGGGTCTTCTGAATTTGAGTGAAGAATGAGTTGGTTTGAATGGGGGGAGAGGCAAGGGTTCCAAGTTGATATGTATGTGTCAAAGAAACACCTAGCATTATCAATTGTATATGTATCATCCCAATTTATATTTTTTTTATCAGGATTATTTTTTAATGAGACAAAACTATGGATATATGAATATCCTCTATGCTACTATTCATGCCTATAAAGGAAGATTTTTGTTAGAAACTATTGCATTTGTTGAAGTTCAATGTATATATAAATATGATAATATTGTAATAGAATGAAAACATGTACCAGTAGTCTTTTGATTGTGAGTGTTTCTCTAAGATGACTTTGGTATAATATTGTGAATCTACAATGCATATATAGTGATGTTAAGTGGGGATTGCAGATAATGTGTTCATTTCTCCATTTTTGTTGTTTTGTAACATCATGAGGTTGAGTTCCTGACATGACTACGTGAAGATCGGATCATTTTGTATTAGAAATGCTCAATATGACTCAATAATGTTGGGTAGCTAAGTTGAGAGATCATATATGTTACCTCATTCTTAGCTTTGTTCCACGGAGGGAGCAACTGAACCACATAACTTAATCTGTTATTTTATCATCTAGGAATATTTCTAGTCAGATGTCCAAATCATGGATAGATGTTGGGAAGTTGATTGCAATGTTTTTCTTTATGAAAATGGAGGTTGTTGCTTGACTGTGATTGTGCATCATGAAATTGTATAGGTAGTAGCGAGACCTTGGGTGCTTTCTGAACCGATTTTCATGGTATCGTATGAGGTGAAGTGCAACATTTGAATTGCTTTCATTCTTGGTTGATTGAGCATTACAACTTCTGTGGGGAAAAGTGTCGGGAAATCCATAGAGAGGAGACCTTTTGTGTTGTATTAATTTATTGGAGATAGTCTGACTGGAGGCCATTCAATTGTAGTATTAGAATGGTGGTTGGGTGCTTGTAAATATCATCATATTTCCTGTACTTTCGTATGTGTACTGGGAATAGTGGGTATCAATGATTATGTTTGTTGGAGATTTGGGTTAGTGGAATCTAGATGGTATGCAAAGAGAGTTGCATATCATTGATGGGTGGTTGGATCATTAATGTTAGAATAACGAAGAGAAGTGGAGACGTCAGTAAGGAAGTTGGTAAAAATGTAAGTGTGTTGTGGTCAACACGAGCATCTTTAGAGTAGGGGTCATTTAATAGTTTGTATTCCAATGTGGGAAAAACACGATGTCTATTTACATTGCAATGGGCGAAATTATAGGGATTGTGAAAACCACTTCCCACCTTGGTTGGTTCTTCAATTAGTAATGTTATTGGAATTGTAAGCTCAATGGTCAAAGCTACGATGGGTAACCAGCATGATTTCTAAGTCCTCAAGATGTCAAGGTAAGATATTGGCTGTTGTTGTAAAGTCCGTGGGAAACTTATTGTGTGACCACTATATTTATATTGCCCACCATGTGCATGCATTACTTGGAGTATCATGTTGACTTTAGGTGTGAGCATATCTTAGATTTATGTAAGACAATCCAAGACAAGCGGTTGAGGACAAGGGTCCATGTTGTTCCACAATGAGAATTGATGGTTGTTTGTTTCCAACATGCATTTGGAGAAAAAATGCATGTTGTTGGATATGTGAAGATGCATTTTAGGGTATGATTCAAGACAAACAGAACATGAATTTGTTGGTAGGAGTTTATCAATCCTTGCACGGAATTCATGATGTGCATCGATAGTGTGGGTGTTGTTAAAATCATGCACTAGCAAGTTGGTGGCATGATGAATAGTGTGTGTGTTTGTCTGAGTGGTTTGTTAATGAGAAAGATAATTTTTTATTGTAAAAGAGGATTTTTTTGGAAGTGGGAAGTGGTAGCCGCATTTGGGTTTAAGGGAAAATGTGAAGTAGTGACATATGACTGAGAGAGGGAGGGTTGGATGATTTTTTGTTTCTTTTTTCTTTGGGAGATTGTGGAGTCTTTAGTAGAATGATAAAGTTCACATCAGTGTGCATTTATTCGTTATTTATTTGTGGCATAGTATCTTCGAGAACGTTCATCATTAGAAGTAGTGGACTATTGTGGAAGTAACTACAAACAAGGTAAGGCACCTAGATGTGACAAAGGAAAAAAATAGACTGTCATGGGGAACAAAAAGAAGGATAACTTTGAATAACAATTAATAAACAATAGCAAGTGAAGAACAAAATATTCTTATGTTACATTATCACATGAATAAAATGAGGTTTGGAATTGCTTTATATATGGAAGGGGAATTTAAACATTTGAATAGTGTGCATGAAGAAACATTTGGGTATATTGCAACAACATGTGTAAATAAATGCATTTGTTGGACTCATCAAGTTCCATGATTTGTTACAAGAGGGAAAATTCATGTTGAAAAGTGTATTTACGCATTGGAATATTACATATAGCAGAGGGCATACAATGACTATATGTTGAGAAAACATTACAACAAACTGCAAAGGTACATGTAATTAAATACATATGCAACATGTGTTCAAAAAAAAAATTAAACATTGAAATAGTACATATAATCGAGGAGGCATATGAGTATTATATGTTGAGAATACATTACAACAAATTGTAGAGGTATATGTGATTAAATCTATTTATGATTTGCAACTTTGCTTTATTTCTTCAAGGATGAGGTTGTTGTGTGATGAGAATTCAAATTTTTCTTCCTTAATGATGACAAACTTCATGCGAGGTATTTCTCTAAATGTTTACATCTTCACTGACAATGTGAATAGGTGATCTATCCAGAGTACTTTGGAGGCAATCCCCTTGATTGTATCTGGGTCTGAAGATAATAAGTGGAAGTCTTTTGCACTAATACCAAGTATGGGAGATGTTGCATCTTCAAAAGCAATTATTGAAAGAAACTCTCCCGTGTGATCTTGTATGTTGAGTTTAAGTATCTATAATCACATTCAATTACATCAATGTTGCATTTAGGACAATGCCATATGTTTAGATTATTGAGAATGAGTTTTTTCATGCATTTTTTCCCAACAATGATAGAAGGGCAAGAAAGATAACAAAAATTTTCCATTTTTGAGAAGATTCTTTGGTGAAAACCACATAGAGATATTTTTGTCGACGCGTTTCGAACCAACCAATGTGGTTCATCGTCGGGACAAGTTGAATGAGAAGATCTTGCTATGCATATTAAATAGATAGGGCATAATATCCAATGACCAAATTTCTAGACCAGGTAATGACTAAAATGACAACAGCTAGATTTGACCGGGAAACAGCTAGTTTGACTATGATAAGGGTATAAACTTTATTTATTTAAATAAGTTAATTCAGTTATTAATTTTCTTATTAAAATAAACGTACATGGATATTTTATAATTACAAATATATATTAGAATAAGTGAGTTAATATATTATAATAAGTAAATCATAAAATAAAATAATTTCCAATTGTTCCCGTTCAAATCTAGTTGTTGTCATTTTAGCCATTACCTGGCCTAGAAATTTGGTCATTGGATATTCTACCCTATCTATTTAATATGCATAGCAAGATCTACTCATTCAACTTGTCCTGACGATGAACCACATTGGTTGGTTCGAAACACGTCGACAAAAATATCTCTATGTGATTTTCGCCGAAGAATCTTCTCAAAATTGATATGGATCACAGAAGCCTAAATTCAATAATAAAAATTTTCCATCCATATTTTGTTATTGTAGCCTTCACTTGAAAGGGTGCGAAATTCTTAGAGGTGTCAATGTTGGAAAGCTCAACAAGTGTTATTTTTTTAGGCAGTTAGGTAGAAGAAGATGCATATCTTATAGTCAAGGATGGAGAAGTTGTAGCTAAGTCATCCTTTTCGAATCGTGCTTTTAGAGTATGAGCCTCTTCAATATCAAGGTTGAGAAGAACAATGGATTTTGATGTAGTTCCAACATTTTTTTTAGTTGAATTCACTGACCTGAGTAGACTTAATTACAACAATATGATTTCTTCCAGTGATGCATAAAGAGGAGATGTCTTTTTATTTTGCATCAATTCCTCCCCACCCTCCAACCCATAAGGTGGCATCCATGCTATATCCAAATTTGTCTTGAAGGTGATTTTTTTTGCTTAATATCTTCAAATCCATCTTTTCTATGTATAATGCATGGAGGGAAGATGTTAGTAGCAACACCAACAACATCAACAATCAAGTTGACATATGTTGATATGATTTCATTGATCGACATTATGATGAAGCACATTATGGGAGCACATGCTCTTTCTCCTGGGACATGTTCTATAATAGGTGTTGCATTCAATAAAATCTCCCAAAATATGAAGATAATATAATATACTTAATTTACAAAGTATTATAACTTCCCACCATAATATTAAATTGTATTAACAATGGAATGGAATTGTTATATGGTATAAAATGATAGTGTAACCATGGCTTGATTTGAAATATATGTAAATATTAATATCTATATTGAATTATAGTTAAATAATTTATCTTTCTATGTAATTGAAATTAACGTAAAAAATAATTTTTCCAAAATATTAAATAGATAATATTAATGTTTAAAATGAAAATAATATATTAACCATCTTATTATATATATAGATAAATAAAATAATCATTTTAAATTATTTTAATAACATCTTATTTTGTATAATAAATAAAATAATCATTTTAAATTATTTTATTTATTTTATTAAAATCTCAAGAATAGTCACTTCCAAAGTATACATTTCTCTTCATTCACCTTATTAAGAGGCTAACAGAAGGAATGATGTTAAAAAAACAACATATCAATATATGGTTTTCTAAATTATAAGTACATATTCGACAAATTAATGAAGTGTGCAAACTTACTTAGGGTAAGTTAATCCACTCTTAATATAAACCTAGAAGCCCAAAATTATAACCCCATATATATATATGGATAGAAATAAACCCATATATATTCAGTTTGGAATGATGGGAGTAAATGATACCGAAGCCAACGACATCATTTTGTTTCATCCTCTCTCATTACTTTGGTGTGAATATTTATGGCTTTACTCATTTGATGTGATGACATTTAATGGCCCCACCCTCGCTCATTTAGTTTCTCGTGGGATGTTGTTTAAAGACCAACAACAAAGTCTTTGTAATGCTCACTTTTGCGAATTCATGGATCCTAGCCAAGTCCAACATTCAAACTATATTTCATCCATTCTCCAACTCCATTGTATGAGACTAATGCAAAGAAATGAAAAGTGCATGAATAATATTTTTGGGTAAGTTGTTAGAGGTGTCATTCATGTATTGGATGATTAAAATTGCAACAACTATATTTGGTTCACAACTCATCCCATTGTCTCAAATATGAAGAAGAACCAAAACGTTGTTATTCAAAGAAGGCTTTCCACTGAAATTTACATTTTGTCAAAATTTGAAAAATATGGGAAGCAAAATGTTGATATTCAAAGAAGTCTATCCATTGAAATCCACATTTTGTCAACATCTAAAAGAAATATTCTTACACTCTTTTCTCCCTATATTTTCATTATGAGTTGAATTACACATCGATCCATCATGTCTAGCAAGAAATTTGAGCCCATTAAACATCGTTTCATGTACAAAAATCTAATGGTTACGTTGCTCACCATGATAATGCATTATTTGATAATTAGGGTTTATGTTGTAAAAATATGAGGAGAAGCACATTATGGAAAGGTCTTGTGTTCGCATTAGCATTGCAAGCAACAACAATGGAAGTGGTATATGATGGCATCTTCTACACTATTGTTGTCTTTGATCTTCTCCCCCACTTTTCTTTTTTCACTGGGATGTTGCTAACCCCACGACGATGTGCTAAAATAGTGTTAAGACGCTAATCATTGTGGCTACGTCTACTGTGTACAAGAAAGTGGTGTGTAGATGCATGAAATTTGTGGTTGCTTCCTCCTCCTACGACTCCACCAATGTCACCAACATACCCTCTCTCTATGGCGTCAATGTTGGCATTGTAATGTACCCAGGGCGGACCTCGGAAAATGTATGCAATTGGTTCAATGGTTACTTGACGATGGGGAATCAACAATGCAAGATACTCCAATCGTCTAACAAATGATCAGATAACTGAGAGTGACAACGGGAGAGCGGTTTGTCCAAGGGGGGAACACCTTATGGTGTAATTAATTGGCTTATGAATGGTTTAGCATTAATTAGGTTTTAGGTTTAAATGAATTTTTAACCAGCCTAGATCCATCTTAACATCAGATCTACCAAGCGTCGAGATGGATCAAATTTCTGTTCACTCTAAAATAGATTTGCATCTCAAGGGATTTGATCCCTCTCGACACTTGTTATATCCAGAGTTAAGATGAATCTAAATTGGTTTTATTGTTAATAATAATTATTAATATAATTATTAATTTTATGTTTTTTCTTTTATTTTTATTTTAATCTTTAGTTTTATTTATTTTGAGTAAATCAAAATGTTTTATTGATAATGATAATTATTAATTTATTTATTTATTTTTTAATTCTATGTTGATTTCATTTACGAAACATTACAACATCTCCCTCATAAATCATACCTATTTTCTTTTAGATTTAATTTAAAAAAATGCTATAAAATAAAAATATTTTGTGAAATGAGTTATGGTTTTTGGGATGTGGTATTGATAAGTCATGTTATTGCCTCATAGTATTATAACAAAGCCTATTTACAAGTTAATAAAATCCATGGTAAAATAGGGGTGAATATACGTGGTTAAGAATCTTGCTATATTATAAGTTTATTGTAAGTATTAAGTTTTTATGTGCTTATTAATTAAATTTTAATATGGTTACGAAATCATTATTTTGCACCATTACATCTCCCCTATACCTATTTTCTTTTAGATTTAATTTAACAAATGTTATAAAATAAAATAAAATATTTAAAAAATGTTAACACACAATCTTTCCTACATTACGCCTAACACCTACACATCTCCCCCATACTAGGTTGTAGAGCGCCTCTCAACGCAATTATGGTGAATCAATAATTTATTGGAGTAATTTGGGGTAGGATCATGATCAAACTTATCAACTAGATTAGATTTATTTTAACTTTGGATCTACCAAGTGTTGAGAGGGATCAAATCTCTTTTCACTCTAAAAGAGGTTTGCATCTCAAGAGATTTGATCCCTCTCAGCACTTGGTAGATCCAGAGTTAAGATCAATCTAGGCTAGTTTAATATAAGCCCTTTCCTCCATCGATAGAGGAGGATGGTTTACAATATCCTAAGGAGAGTCCACCACTCACTTGTCAAACATTGTTGGCATTTTCCTTTCCTCATATAGTTCTTGCACCTATTCTTGTTCCCTCAAAATGTACAAGGCAATGGAAGTAACCTTTATTTCCAACCCAAGTTAATAAAAAAATTGAGAGCACTAGAATTACAAAGATCTCCACCATTTTTGAATTGATCAAAACACGTCGCTTTCAACATGTGGTAAAATTTTGGGACTCTGTTACTACACCACAGCCCAAAATTAATATTGTGTAGAGAAAAAATCTTTATATAGCTACAAAATTTAAATGTAATAATCAATATGATTTTTAATTGTGTTGGTAACTCATAAATGTAGAAAACTAGATCCATGTTGCAATATAGGTTGTTTTGGTTAAAAGTAGATGTTTTTTCTATATCTATCGTTAGATATGAAAGCTTTGAGCTCTAAATCTCCAAAACCATAGTTGACCTCCCACAATCCCTGAAGGTGTTTGGATGTGGGGGCATGCCTCCCCTTGACCCCCTCATGCCCCAACATTAATGTGTTTAACACTATTATATCGGTGCATTCAAACCCCAAGTGACCTACCAAATTCATGTTGAAGACTAAAGAAATTCCAAAAGTCACGGTGAATGCTTCAAAATAGTGCTTTGGTTAGTGGATCAAGGTCTAGTGGGCCAGTGTAGAGGGATTTTCCCTCCCCAAAATCCCTAAATATTTGGTTGGATAAGAACTGAAGGCCTTTGGGGGAGGTAGGAGCAGAAGGGGCATTATTCAGCCCCGACAGAAAAATTGTGTCACAATATACTTGGGACTTGGTCTTGCAACCAACAATCAAGCTTAGTATCTTTCTCTTTGGAAAGGAATGGAAATAGCTCTTGCAAAGAAAATAGCTAACCTAATTGTTCTCGGTGATTCAATTACTTTTATCCAACAAATGATCAAGGATAAGAAGGTGACATGCTTAGCTTATTCTCCCTTGCTCCAAAGAATTATCTTAATCGCCTCTTAGTTTGAGCAGCTAGAAATCTTCCATGTGTATAAGCATTTGAATTCAATGGTAGATGACCTGGCCAAAAAAGGATCTGTAATGGGTTAAGGAAGAATGGAAATGGGTCATTATTTTATTAATTCCCCCATCCCTTAGCTATGATTGGAATCCAAAGGAACATTTATCTCCATATTAATCATGTCACCATGGGAAAATTTATTTAAATTGATTCAAGGCCTTTTGCCTCCTGCTCAGCCTGACCTTTGGCTAGATTCCAAAAAAGGAAGGGCCTCAGGATCCGACAACCTTTTCTTTTATAGTCATGGATCCTTAGGGCTCCTTCCTAGTGTCTTGTGTTCATTTACAAGTGGCATGTTATCTTATCTCACTCCAGTACAAGGAATTTGTTATATTTAATTCAATTTTGGTGGGATTTGTTGTGGAATACCTTGGTCGTGGAGTTTCATTCATTGTGCAGTGGGATGGATTTAATTTTTCCATCCCATGGCAGTCATCAAGAATTTATTCTTTGTTATTCTAAGGATTCCAATATGGCTCTCAAAATCTTGTTATAATCTGGCTAATGGAAAGCCTTCAACTTTGTTTATTTAATGAATCATTTGACCTCCCAAATTTTCCAAGTGTCGTTAATCCATTCTAGTTTAGGAGCATGGAGAACATTTGTTTATGCATTATCTTGTTCTGTGCAACACTCTCTTTAGATATGGTTGATTCTTCATCAATTCTAGATAACGCCAATGCCAACATGTTGTTTGACATGTTATTGGAAGTGGTCGAAGCACTTTTGGCTTCTATCTAACAATTGGATGATATGGTATAAATTCAAAGGAAATCATTTTAGCTCTTTCTGGAAACCAAGTTACTCAGGCATCATGCCAATATAGAGAAAATGTTGAATGGTCTGCGCGAGGAAGTTAACTCTTTCAGTGCTCGGGTTACTATGTTGGAGATCTCCAATCTTGGAAATGCACAACTTACTTAGGGGGGGGGGGGGGTGGGGGAGGGGGCGGCGCGGTTAGTTCTAATGTTGCTTTGGAAACGAAAATATCTCATCGCTCGTCGGGGTCTGACACCTTTGGTCATGGATGTTGTTGAAGAATGAGTTCCTTGTTGGTGACTGATGGTTTCAAAAATCCTGAAGATCTATGTTGCCAGTAAATATCTTTTAATACTTGGGTCTTTTGTTGAATTTTCAGTAAATATGTATTCAATATAGGAAGGAATTGTAGTTATAGAGGTAGCAATAATTTTGTATGGATTGATGAACACCTCTTTTGTAAAAAATCAGAGAAATTGTGTAAAGTTTCTAGCCCATAATCCATTTTTTATTAATATCAAAACCCTTACCCATTCCTTTAAAAAAAAAGGAACTGGAAGCCTTTTGATTAAAGGAAAAGTCTCAACCCCCTTTTTTGGAATGGGTTTTTTACCTTTTATTTGGAAGGGAAATCTTATAGAGACTTGATATTCAAAAGTGGCCCTTATTTTATGGGAGCTTAAGGCTTATATCTAGATAGATGAGTCCACATTTCAATGTTGAAAACTGTATTCCTTCTATTGTTCCTATCTAGGTAAAAATACCTTACTTCCCCCTCCCACCCCCCTCCACTGCTAAAATGATGAAACATTCAAAAATATTGGCAATGTCCTAGGAAAGAAATTATGGACAAAAAAGAACCTAAGGATGGGATGTTTGCATGTGTTTGCATTTGTGTTGAAGTTGATTTGGAGAAAGGCATCCCAGAAGTAATATAACTATCTTTAAATAATTGGACCTTCCTCTAGGAAGTTGAGTATGACCAACTTACCTTTAAATGCAAGGTTTTTCATGAATATGTTCATTTTCCATAAATTATTCAAAATACTAATATGACCCTCCCAAAAGTAAGAAGGAGATAACAAACAAACTTCCAAGGGAAGAAGAGGTCCTCGAAGGCCACAAATTCCCCCTTAGTCCAATGAGAATCAGATTGGTCCTAAGGTATCATTTCCTCCTTACTTTCATTTAGGGGATCATTCTTCATTGAAACTACAAGCTGATTGTAAAATCTCTCTTAATAATTAATTTGAATTCCTAAAGTGACTAGAGAATATAGATAAAACTTACAAATTTTTTTAAGATCTTCATGAGAAGGAATCTTCCCAAAGAAATAAAGAGGAAGAAGAAGGTATGCCTCCACTTGAATATGTTCCAATCCCCATACAAGTTCCATAGAGAGAAGAATAAGAAGAACATGTCTTTGAGTCTCCCCAAATACTTCCATCAATCCTCTTTGCTCTATTCCACTAGATAAGGAGATCTCTAGAAGCAATACTACTTGTGGTATTCCTATAAAAAGGTCACGTAGGAAAGCAAGAAGAAAATAAATAGAGATATTCACTCTCAGTAAGATGATAAGGATTTAGAGTTGGGGACTAAAAACTGAATCAAAGAGGCATTAATTAAAGTCACCATAAGTGCAAATAAATAGAAAGGCATATTCCTCCCTAGGGAGGGTGTATACGATCCACAAGTAAGTGATGAAGGTGGTGGTCACTTGGAACTATAAAGGACTAGGGAAGGAAAAAAAATATTAGAAACTAAAAGTTCGATTAGAGAAGAAAAACACCTGATTCTTATACTCTAGGAGGCTAAAATGAAAGAGGAGGAAATTTTGAGTATAGGAAAAAGTGTATGGAGAGGCAATGAACCCTTAGAAACAAGCTCAAAAGGTGCTTTAGGAGGAGTCTACACTCTTTGGGTCCATTTAGTATTTCAAAAGATTAAAGAATGCAAATCTCCACATTAGGTAGCCCTCAACCTTGATCCAAATTTATGAAGGAATAGAATGAAATACAAATTTAAACAATAACATAGAGATACAATGAAATGAAACTTAAATTAATAAATAGAAAATGTTGAAAATTGTTTACATGCCAAATGAAAACAAATTAGCTCGGGCAATGTTAGCTTATCTCTAAGAATAGATGTGATAGCTACATGCCTTCTGAACTGAGTTACAATGAGGTTTTGAGTCCCTTTTATCATGAATAAACAATGAGAAACCCTAAACATCCAAAAACCTAACTCTAGGAGATGAAGCACCAAAAGTGTGTGGGCTCTGATGGGGTTAGTTGGAATGTCAACTTCCCGGGGTTGTAACTTTGGCATACGATCTCTGTTTGGATACACGATAGCTCGTTGGAAAGGTCTATCAAAGGAAAAGAAAAAAATGACTAGAAACACCATATTTAACTCATGTTTTCCCATTTCCCCCAAAAACACTGATTAGGTCCTCAAAATAGTTCTAGAAGTTCAGGACCCAAAAAACTGCGAAAATTAGAAAATTACCGAAATAGGAAATTATGCTAAAAAATAGGAAACTAAAAGGAAACAATGTGGGGGGTCCAAGTGGAATAGGCAGATGGCAACCAATATCCAAATGGATCATTCCTCCCTCCTTAGGAAGAAATGATCCCCATAGCATTGAGTGATTCCATGAGATGGGAAAACTTCTACTAAACTTGGTCCCTGGTGACCCACTTACCTTGGTGTAGGATCTAGCCAACTTTGATAACCTGATATAGTTAGATCCTCTCTTAACGAGTGTTCTTTATATATGTGTCCATGGTCCAATCATTTGTGACATGTTTAATGCAATTTGGGTTGAGCTCTGTTGGTGTCACATGCTCGACAATGTTTGATGTGTCCAATAATGGTGAACAATGAATATTGGGTGCATGCCAAGGAATGGGGGGATACTTAGCTCAAAAGTGTTGTCACCCATAGCCTTGGTGATACTGTAAGTATCGTATCAGAGTGATTGAAGCTTCCAATGGGCTCCAACAAGACATTCCTTCTACCAAACCTTGTCACCCACTTGAAACTTATGCGGCACCCGATGTTGATCATGATGTCGCTTGTACTTATTATTGGCTTTATCCAGGATATCATGAACTTGCTAATGGATGTGTTGAATGCATTCAATAAACTTGATGGCCTTATTAGTTTTAGATTTAATATGTGTAGATTATGTTTGTGTAGTTGCAAGAGGCATTGCAACACTAATAGGACAAAATGGTTGAAATCTTAGTTTCTCTTAAAAGGGGCATTGGCTAGCAGACATACAGAGAGCTATGTTTTAGTTGTGTTTGACATAGGGAAGGATCTCATCCAATGTTCGTGGACACTTATAGTTGTGCATACGTAATATGTGCACTATCATCCTATTGACAACCTTTGTCTAGCCATCAATTTGGGGGTGGAATGCAGTTGAGTTGGTGAGCTTGGTGTCCAAAAATTACCAAAGGATTGACCAGAATGCACTTAGGAAGCTATTATGTTGATATGATATAATGGTCGGCGGGAGCCCAAAATGTATCCGTGCTCGTTCAAAGAAGAGTTTGACTGTGGCTTCTGTTGTGATACTCTTATTCTAGGCAACCAATATGGCCATCTTAGAAAATCTATCAACAACCACAAATGCACAGTCATTACCATGCTTGGTAAAAGGAAGGCCAAACATATAGTCCATGGAGATGGATTCCCAAGTCTGGCTAGGAGTAGGAAAAGGAGTGTACAGGACTTGTTTCTTAATGGTTGGCATGGTGATGGCACATGTAGTGCAAGATCTGATATATTTTCCAACATCCTATTAGAGATTTGGCCAATAAAAATACTTCTGCAGTACTACCATTGTCTTTACCACTCCAAAGTTTCCTATGACTCGGCTGCAATGCGCCTCCTAAATCAACTTGACACACTCTCTTGAAGGAACACAAATATGTCCCGGATAACACAACA
Organism: Pinus taeda; assembly: GCA_000404065.3. NCBI lineage: Eukaryota > Viridiplantae > Streptophyta > Pinopsida > Pinales > Pinaceae > Pinus > Pinus taeda. Next base: position 98,025 of record APFE030034535.1, on the reverse strand, counting down.
ATTCGTCCTAGAGGTAGAAGTCTAGAACTTGCAAACCATTATATTAGAATAGGATGGATTTATGAAGGAAAAATATGATATACATATTTAAACAACAACACAAAGATACAACAAAACATAATTGTTTGGTCAATTCAATGTCCTTGAATTGGAAATTATAAATTGTCAACCATGGTGCGTAGACTGACGAAGTATAGGTGCACAATATGTGCTTAGAAGCTATCTTAGTATGTCGTTATGTATTTGTCGTAGTCTAGTCCGAGGGTGGAGGTGATGTTGTTAGTTGAACTGATGTTGTCATTCTTAAGGATAAGTTTCCTAGGAATCAATCCTTGTTCAATCAGTTTGTGGATGATGTGAGGGTGGTTTTACTTATGTTAAGTTGTTTGGAGTTTGATTTTAAACCTCTTGCTGCAGCTCTTAATATTCTAAGTGTAAAATAGAATCTTACTCTAGCATCTATGAAGGAATTACTTTTGAACTCGATTGTTTTAGGAGAAGTCTTCTCACTTGTTCAATTTCTGTTCAAGCACTATAATCCAAGCAACATTTTTGAATTGAACACACTCAATTATGCTGGATAATAAGCAAAGAAAATAATTGTGCAGTACCAGCTATAAAGCAAAGTAAACAACAATCTATTCTAGGTATAAAGCAAAGTAGAATTCTTATGCAGGTAACGATTTGAAATCATTATACAGCATATTCACACAAAACAGAGCAATTGAATAATTGAAAGAAATCAGATTGCATTCGATCAAACCCTGACATTGATTGCAGGGGCCCTCCACATAGTAGTCCAGAGCTTTAAACCAGTACAATACTTGCACACAGAAACCAAATTCATTCACACGGAAATCATAAATTGTTCAGAAAACATTTCATACGACGCGCACCCAAATACCAGTGCGGCCATTGCATTTATAACATGTCTTTTGCATAGCTATATGATAATTCTAAGCCTAATATCTCTTAACCCTATCTAATATTATATCGTGAAACCGTCGTTTTTCTATTTCGAAAGCAAAACGATAAGGTTTCAACTTATCTCGGCTCTGTGCTGTGTTAATTTGACGGTTGACTCGGGGTTTGATCGCGATCTCCTGTGCCACCTTTGGAAAATGGTTTCAAGTGAATAGGAAGGTATTAATGAGGGAATCAACTTCTATCCATCTGCACCTTTCGTTACTGAACTAGAGCCCTGAAACCTCACGAACAATGAAGGCAACTACAGAATCCTAGACTAGCTGCAGACACACGTCAATTTGGTAGCTAATTGCAACTTTAATTAAAAAAATAGGGTATTTAGTTGAATATGAACAAGAAAACATACTAATGCATACCTTCATCAAAACCTTAGAGATATGGATTTATTAAGTGGTGCATATATATGAAAAGAGAGGATTATTGGGAAAAAAGGATGTCATGGTAGGGCAATCTTCAGACTCTACAATAACTTAAATTAATAAATAGCAAATGTTGAAAACTGTTTACATGTAGAATGAAAACAAACTAGCTCAAACAATGGTATCTTATCTCTGAAGAGATGTGACAAGTACATGACTTTTGAATTGAGTTACAGTGAGGCTATGAGGCCCTTTTATCATGAAGAAAAAAAGAAACCCTAAACATCCAAAAACCTAACCCTAGGAGATAAATAACCAAAAGCTTGTGGGCCCCAATGGGATTAGTTAGAACGTCAACTTCCCAAGGTTGTAACTTGGGCATACGATCCTTGGGGTGCACATGATATTCTGTTTGAAAGGTTTATTCGAGAACAATAAATTTTGATTGCAAACATAATATTCTAACCATGTTTGTCTGTTTTCCCCAAAAACATTGTTTAGGGCCTGAAAACCGCTCTAGAAGTTTAGGACCTGAAAATCTACCAAAAATAGAAAACTGTTGAAATAGGAATCTATGTTGGAAAATAGGAAACTAAAAGGAAAAAATGTTGGAGGTCCAACTGGAATATGCGGGTGGCCACCAATATCCACCTAGATTAGTTCTCCCCCCCCCACCCCCCCAGGAAGCAATGGTCCCCATTACATTGAGTGCCTCCATGAGATGGAGAAATTTTGTTGAACTTGGTCCCTGGTGACCCACTTGCCTTGGTATAGGAGTAGATCAACTTTGAAAATCCAATAATTTTGGATCCTCTATTAGCCAGTGTTATTGATTTGTGTTTCCATGATGTGATCACTTGTGGCATGTTCAATGCAATCTGGGTTACGCTCTATTGGTGTCATCTACTCAGTAATGTCTGATGTGTCCAATAATGGTGGAAAGTATGGTTGAAGGCGGTCTACATTGAATTCCAGGAGCAGGAGAACAAATGGGGGAATACTTAACTCGAAAACATTGTCACCCATAGCCTTGGTGATGGTGTAAGGCCTGTATTGCAGTAGTTGAAGCTTTTGATGGGCTCCAACAAGGTGTTCCTTCTACAAATGCGACCAAACCTTGTCGCCCACTTGAAACTTATATGGCACCCAATGTTGATCATAACATTGTTTATATTATTATTGGCTTTATCCAGGATATCATGAACCTACTAGTGGATGTGTTGAATGTGTTCAATAAACTTAATGGTCTTATCATATTCAAATTGAACATGTGCATATTATGTCTGTGTAGTTGTAAGAGGCATTGAAATATCAATGGGACACAATAATTGAAGTCCTAGACCCACCGAAAAGGGGTTGTGACCAGTCAAGCTATGGAGATCTATGTTGTAACTATGTTGGACATAGGGAAGGCTCTCATCCCATTTGCATAGATGCTTAGAGTTGTACATGTGTAATATGTTCACTATCATATTATTGACAACCTCTATCTAGCTATCAGTCTTGGGGTGGAATGCAGTCGACATGTTGAGCTTGGTGTCCAAAAATTACCAAAGGCTCAACTAGAATGCATTTAGGAACCTGTTATCTTGATATGATATAATGGTATGTGGGATCCCAAAATGTACCCACACTCGTTTGAAGAAGAGTTTGGCAGTGGCTTCTGTTGTGATACTTTTCTTGCAGGCAACCAATATGGCCATCCTAGATAATCTATCAATGACCACAACTACATAGTCATTACCATGCTTGGTCGAAGGAAGTCAAGATATATAGTCCATGGAGATGGATTCCTAAGGCCGATTATGAGTAGGTAGAGTAGTGTAAAAGCCTTGCTTCTTAATGGTTGGCTTGGCATTGACACATGCAGTGCAAGATTTGATATATTTCCTAGCATCCTACCAGAGCTTTGGCCAATAAAATTACTTTGACAGTACTGCCATTGTCTTTTCCACACCAAAGTGTCTTATGACCCAAATATAATGCACCTTCCAAATCATCTTGGCACGCTCGCTTGAAGGAACACAAAGATGTCCCAGATAGCACAAAAATTCGTCCTGAAGGTGGAAGTATAGAAATGGCTTTCTAGCCATCAACATCTTGTAGTTGGTAGTGAATTCTCAGTCATTTTCATATAGTTGTGTCCATCCAAAGGTCTTGTTCCCACAAAAGTTAAGAACTGTGATTAGTGCCTGAATCAGGGGCTGGTTGAGGCAATCTATGACGTGATTAGTGATACCCTTCTTATATTTAATGTTAAAATGGATTTTTTGTAGGTATGTAGACCATCTTTTATGGCGATCACTATGCAACTTCCCCTGTGTCTGCATAAATTGAAGGGTTCAATGATTCGTTTGGATGATCATCTCCTTCCCCAGAATATAATGTTTCCATTTCTGATATCCCGACATGATGGAATACATTTCCTTATCATAGGTGGGGTGACTTCGAACAATATTAGAGAGCGTCTCATTGTGATATCCCATTGGATGCCCTTTCTAAGTGAGGACTGCACTAATAGCATAGCCAGAGGCATCTATCTCAATCTCAAATAGTTGTTGTATGTTTGGAAAGGTGAGGATTGGTGTAGATCAAAGGCAATGTTTTAGTTTAATGAATGCCTTCTATTGTGACTCAGACCAAAAAAAATTGCTTTCGCTCCACCCTTGGTAACTTGACTCAAGGGCTAAGTGACATGAGAGAAACCCAACACGAATCTTTGATAGAAATTTGCACGGCCCAAGAAGCTGCAAAGCTCTCTTAGAGTCATTGGGTCTAGCTAATCCCAAATGACTTAGATCTTAGCTGGATCCACATGCACACCTTTCTCATCAATTATGTAGCCTAGATATTGGACCTGGTCCATGCCAAAGGAGCATTTCTCTAGGTTGGAACATAGCTTGTGCTGCCACAAGCTTTGAAGGACCTATCGAATATGTTGTAAGTGCCCTTCTCAGCTCTTGTTGAAGATGAGGATATCATCTAGATATACAACCACAAATAAGTTGGTGAAAGGTCGCAATATGTCATCCATCAGCCTCATAAAAGTTGTACGAGCATTTGTCAACCCGGAGGGCATGACCAACCACTCAAAGAGACCCTCCTTAGACATGAAGGTGGCCTTCCATACATCTGTGGGTTCTATTGGAACTTGGTGATAACCATAATTCAAATCAATCATGTTGAAGTACTTAGACCCCTTGAGATGGTCAAGAAGATCATTAATCACTGGGATTGGGTACTTGTTCTTGGCAATGATTTTATTAAGTGTTTGATAATCAATGTAGAGTCTCTAGGTCCCATATTTCTTCTGTATGAGTACAATTAAGCTCCCACAAGGTGATGAATTTGGTCAAATGTGCCCTTTTTGTAGCAACTCCTGGAACTGTTGCTTGATTTCCTCATTTTCTAGAAGAGAGCAGTGGTAGATTGACCCATTACATAGAGGTGATTCAAGAGTCAGATTGATGGAATGCTTGACCTGACCGTGCAAAGGTACCCTTGTGGGCGAGAAGAAGATGCCCCTATACTCTTCCACAACCTTATCAACTTGCTTCTGCTGCACGAAGGATCTCTTTCTAGGGGCCATGGATGTGGCCATGATATTCCCCATTACTTTGAGAGAAAATCAAGAAGAAAAAAAGATTCTTTGAATGGGAGATGATCTTATTACATTTCTTAGCAGAGATCAAAGAAACAGTACCTTAAAAAAATGTCGTTTAGGGGGTCAAAACAGGTCTGGAATTTCAGGACCCAAAAACTTGCTAAAAATATTAAATGTTGTTATAATCAAAGAAACTAATGAAACTAATTAGAGGTCTCGGTGGAATAGGCAGGTAGCCACCAATATGCACCTGGATTAGTCCTCCCTCCTTACGAAGCAATGGTCCACATTGCATGTAGATCCTCCATGAGGTGAAGAATTTTCTGGTGAACCTAGTCCCTTGTGAACCACTTGCCCTAGTGAAGGAGTTGATCTGCTTTGACAACTTGAAAGAGTTGGATCCTTTCCTGGCTAGTGTTCTTGATCTATGTGTTCATGATCATGTCATTTGTGGCTTGTTTGATGTAGCTTGGGTTGAGCTATGTTGGTTTTAGTTACTAAACAACATCGGATGTGTCCAACAATGGGGGAAAGTATGGTCGTAGTCAATCCACATTAAATACTGGTTGTAGGCCAAGGAACAATGTAATGTTGAGCTCAAAGGAATTATCTCCTATAGCCTTCGTGATGGAGTATGACCCATATCGGAGTGGGCAAATCTTGCAATGGGGCCCAACAAGGTGCTCTTTCTCCAAATGTAACCAAACTTTGTTTCCCACCCTGAACTTGTGTGGCACCTGATGTTGATCATGATGCCACTTGTAATTAGCATTGGATTTGTCTAATATGTCATAGACCTACTAGAGGATGTGGTGAATGAACTCAATGAATTTGTTAGCCTTGTCAAATTCAGACTAAACATGAGATGAATCTGCCTGAGTAGCAACAAATGGTATGACCACATCAATGGGACATACTGGTTGGAATCCCAAACCCACCTGAAATGGGTTATGGCCAGTTGAGCTATGAAGAGATATGTTGTAATTGTGTTGGACATATGCATGGCTTTCATCCTAAGTGCATGGATGATTTAAGTTGTGCATATGTAGAATGTGCACAATCATCCTAGTGACGACCTTTGTTTAGCCATCAGTTTGGGGGTGGAAGGTCGTGGACTTAGTGAGCTTGGTATCCAACATCGACCAAAGGATTGACCAAATGGTGCTTAGGAACCTGTTGTCCTGATATTAGCTAATGGACTATGGGATCCAAAAGCGTACCCACACTCATTCAAATAAGAGCTTAGCAGTGGATTCTACTATGATAATCTTCTTGTAGGTTTCCGTAATGGCCACCTTAGCGAATTTGTCGACCACCACAAAAATATAATTGTTTCCACGCTTAGTAGAATGAAGGCCCGACATGTAATCCATGGAGATGGATTCCCAAGGCTGAATAGGAGTAGGAAGAGGAGTATACAGGCCTTGCTTCTTGATTTTAAGTTTGGCAATGACACAGGCAGTGCAATATCTGATGTACTTCCCAACATTCTGTCGAAGTTTCGGCCAATAAAAATACTTTTGCAACACTCCCACTCTTTTCTCAACTCCAAAATGTCTAGGAACCTGATTGTAGTGTGCCCTCAAAATCATATTGGCATGCTCACTTGAAGGAACAAAAAAGTGTCCCAAGTGGCATAATAGTGTTCCCTGGAGGTGAAAATATGGAACTTTCTTTCCTTCCAACAACATTTGGTATGTGTTGTTGAATTCTTGATCACTCTTTTTAAGATGTGGCCACCCAAAAGTCTCGTGTCCATAAGAGTCGAGCAGAGTGGCCACCCAGAAGTCTCGTGTCCATAAGAGTCCAGCAGAGTGGCCATCACCATAACTAGTGGTCGATTGAGATATTCTACAACATTATTGGTGTTTACCTTCTTGTATTTGATGTTCAAATGGAACTGTTGTAGATATGTGGACAATTTCTGATGGTGGTCGTTCTTCAACTTTCCTTGTGTATGTATGAACTACAGAGGTCGGTGGTTTGTGTGAAGGACCATTTCCTTCCCTAGAATGTAATGTTTCCATTATTAGCATGCCTACATAATGGAATACATCTCTTTGTCATAGGTGGGATACTTTTGGATTGTTTTTGAAAGTATCTCACTGTGATATGCCACTGGATGCCCTTGATAAGAAAGAACTACCCCGATACCATATTTGGAGGCATCTGTCTCAATCTCAAATGGTTGTTGTAGTTATGGTAATGTGAGAACTGGTGCAAAACAGAGGTGATGCTTCAACTCAGAAAATGCCTTATATTGGGATTCATACCAGTGGAACTTTACTTTCACTATGCCCTTGGTGACTTGACTCAAAGGTGAAGTGATATGAGAGAAACGCAACTCAAACCTACAATATAAATTGGCAAGACTTAGAAAGTTGCATAGATCTGTTAGAGTGGTTGGGGCTAGCCAATCTCAAATAAATTTTATCTTGGTTGGGTCCACCTGCACAACCCGCTTATAAATGATGTACCCTAGATATTGAACTTGGGTCATACCAAAAGTGAATTTCTCCAAATTGGCACACAACTTGTGTTTTCAGGGGGTTTGGGGGACCTACCGAATATGGTGTAGGTGTTCATCCCAACTCTGGTTGAAGATAAGGATGTTATCCAAATACACTACCATGAATGAGTTGGTGAAGGGCCGCAAGATGTCATCCATCAACATCATGAAGGTTGTAAGGGCATTCATCAACCAAAAAGGTATGATCAACCATTCGAAAAGGCCCTCCTTTGATTTGAAGGCAATCTTCCACACATTGGAGGGTTCGATTGGTACCTAGCGATAATCAAAATTCAAATCAATCTTGCTAAAATATTTGGCCCCCTTGAGCTAGTCTAGAAGGTCATCAATTTGTGGGATTGGATACCTATTATGGACAATGATCTTATTCAATGCTTGATAATCAATACTGAGTCTCCAAGTGTTGCCTTTATTCTGTACCAACATGATCGGGCTCTGACAGGGTGATGAACTTGGCTTGGTGTGCCCTTTCTACAACATCTCCTGAATCTTCCTCTTAATTTCATCATTCTCTAGCACAAAGCATTAGTAGATTGTTTTGTTGGGTAGTGACACACCCACGGTCATATCGATGGAGTGCTTGACCTCATAGTGCAGGGGTACCCCTGAAGGTGAGGTGAAGATGTCCCTGTACTCCTCCATGTCCTTGCCCATCTATTGTTGTTGTGTGGAGGAGACCTATTTGAAGGTTGTAGATGTGGCCATGGTCTTCTTCTCATCACGAGGAAGAAGCATAAGGAAGAAAAAATTCCCAGTCCGGGAAATGATCTTACTGCATTGCTTCGCAGATATCAAAGAGATGGCAGTAAGGAGTGCTACCTCCATTATCCTATATAAATTATTGCCCAAAGGAATAATAACAGTGCGAGGCATAAAATCATACACAACATGACACTTCCACAAGTATGGTTGGCCTAATAATACATCACAAACTTCAAGATGAGCAACATCACACAATGCTTCATCTATGAAGGGCTTGATGTTATAGGGAAGGTGACACTTCTAGTTGATGTAGAGATCTCATCTTTGGTGAAGCCGACACTTGTGTATAGTTGCAGGTGTGTTGTGGTCGGTATGCCCAACTACTTCATGACCTCTACTGAAATGAGGTTCTTTTGGATTTTGTTATCGACAATGAAATACAACAGGGAACCTTTCACCCACATTTGTGAGTGGAAGAGTCACTCCCCCTCCTCTAGATCTTAGGGCTCAATCTTCTAGATCCTGGTGGTAGAAACAGTGGCACTGGGCTCCGCATCAATAATCTGCTTCCCTTTTTCATTCCCCTTATCGGCTTTTGACTCAAAATTGGAACATGCATCTGAATCAGAAGCCTTCAGCGTGGCCACTAGTGACTGCTTGGCTCGACACTCACTTGTGTTGTGAGTGGGGATCTTATGGAACTCACACCATATCCCTATGTCATTATTTTTCTTTGTTATGTTTTTCTTTTCTTGTGGCTTCAACGGGTTTTCCTAGGTCTCCTCGCCTTGGATTTGTCCTTTCTTATGCAGTTAGGGGGCTCCTTTCTCTTGCTTCATATTTGTAGACCCAAAGTCTCACTTCTTCTATTTAAATTTATGCTCAATTTTGATAGCATATCGATAGGTGGTGCAAAGAGAGGAGATGTCCGAGAAATCCATCTCGTCCTAGATGTACTTGTGTAGACATTTGTGGTACTTGAGTACCAATTTCCGCTTATAATCCTTCATGCCAAACTTCGTGCAAAGGGTATGAAAAATATTTGTGAACTCTAGCACATCTTGGTCCCTTCCCTATTGCAGCGTGGTCAACTTTATGTATTTATATTCATAGCTCCTGATAGGGTAATATTGCTCCTTGATGGGGTCTCAAAAATAATTCTAGGTGGGTGTGGCTGAAAATAGTGAGGGTTCCCTCTCATCCTTATGTTCACAGTAGGTTTCCCACTAGTCCTTGACATGGGGGACAACTTTGAGGAGTGCAAAAGTAATATTTTCCCGATTGGAAAATTCATGAAGAAAAAAAAATCCTTCCAACAAATTTAACCATCTATCTACAACAACTGCATCTACCTGGCCTTCAAGTATGGGAATGTCAAAGTTAACTTGTACCTTAAAGGGAGTGGCACCTCTATAGTGGTTGAGTGGCTGCTCGATGAAGATGCATCGCCTGTGGGTAGCCATTGAAGGATCTAGGAAAAGTTATCCATCATCACATTCCTATGTCGCTCAAGGGATTCCTTGAGAAATATTTTGAGTGGATATCCTACTCTGTCATCATTCTTTTCTTCCACCATGGGATGTCGTTAGGGTTTGTGAGGCTGGTATTGCAAAGTTTCAACCAATTCGAGACCTAAATCCTTATAACCTAACCTCATTGGGGACATGCAATGAAGAAAAGAGAAAGAGGAGACCACTCTAATAACACTGATCTAGACTTATGTAGGAATGCAACAAAATACGAATATAAACATAAACACAGATATGCAATAGAAATAAATATTCATTTAAATAATATTAAAGAATTGCAAGATGCTTACAACCAAAATGGAAATAAACTAGCTCAGGCGATGGTAGCTTATCTCTGAGAAGAGATGTGGTGGCTACATGCCTTTGAACTGTGTTATAATGAGTCTCAAGGACCTTTTTATTATTGAACAATAAAGGGAAACCCTAACCCCAAGAGATGGAACACCAAGAGTTTGTTGGCCCCATTGGGATTAGTTGGGAAGCTAAAATTCTAGGGTCATAACTTGGTCATATGATCTATGTTTGGTGCGTACAATACCTTTTTGGAAAGATCTCTCCTAGTATTATCTGATTTGCAATAGGCCCTTGCCTAAGGACATGGGCTTGTTGCATACCTATGAAAACGTTGTTTAGGGGGTCAAAACAGATATGGAATTTTAGGACCCAAAAAACTACTAAAATTAGTAAATGTTGCAATAATCAATGAAATTGATGAAACTAATTGGAGGTATGGGTGGAATAGGAAGGTGGACACCAATATCCATTTGGATTAGTCATCCTTCGTTAGGAAGCAATGGTCCCCATTGCGTGCAGAGCATCCATGAGATGAGGAAATTTATGTTGAACCTAGTCCTTGGTGAACCACTTGCCCTGGTGAAGGAGTTGGTCTACTTTGACAACTTGATAGAGTTGGATCCTTTGTTGGAGAGTGTTTTTGATATGTGTGTCCATGTGATCTGAATGGAAAATCACATCCACCCATGGTATTCATCCACCCATAGTATTCACCCACCCATGGAATTTACCCATGGTATTGTAAGTGTCATCCACCCATGTTATTCATCCACCCATGGTATTTATCCACCCATGGAATTTACCCATGATATTGTAAGTGGCATCCACCCATGGTATTCATCCACCCATAGTATTCACCCACCCATGGAATTTACCCATGGTATTGTAAGTTTCATCCACCCATGTTATTCATCCACCCATGGTATTTATCCACCCATGTTATTCATCCACCCATGGTATTTATCCACCCATGGAATTTACCCATGATATTGTAAGTGGCATCCACCCATGGTATTGTAAGTGGCATCCACCCTTGGTATTCATCCCCCCATGGTATTTATCTACTCATGGAACTTACCCATGGTATCGTAAGTGACATCCACCCCTGGTATTCATTCACTCATGGTATTTACCCACCCATGGAATTTACTTGTGGTATTGTAACCAAAAAAGGCTATGAGTAACAAGTTACATTTTGTAAAAGGACAGATTGTCCAACAAAATGTAGCTTTTACAGTTATTCTCTGTTTTAATAAAAAAAGTTTTCTATGTGGTTTTATTTACTATGCGTTCTCTCCTTTTCTTTCTGGCATTGCAATTTTTTAGATCTTGGGGGCCTTACCCCCCAAAGGTCCATTTCAATTTTTTAGACCTTGGGGGCCTCCCCCCAACATCCAGATCAGTGGTATCACATTTAGGTTACATTTCCATGGGAATGATGGTTTGACACATATCTTAGTTTCAATGTTTTGCAACAATCTTCAACAAACTTCGTGCACATGCTACGACCTCCACAATAGGAATATTTTTTTTTTTTAGGATTTTTTTGGACGGAGAGTTTACAGATCAGATCTGAAACATTTGGTGAAAAAATTACATCAACAAATTTCAGATCTGGATTCCTAGCGAAAAAAATACCCAAATTCAAAAAAGAAATCAGTTGAATCGGAGTTCGGATGAGGGAGATATCGTTGATTTAAAATTAGATATTTTTTCAGAACTTTTGTGACGACGGGACAGTTGTAGTGCGAATTTGAGTTTCCAGAGTGTCTAGATAGGGATTTGCATTACACGGGAAGATGCAGAATAGTCATTCTATTTTTTAAAACAGGTTATAATAAATATTCTGGGTTATAGTGACCGAGTTATGCCCATTTAAACCTAGAGCAACATTCAGAGCAAGTTCCCTTTGGAGATGTATCCTCCCACCCTGCTTTAGTAGGTACCTGCTTCACATTCATCAGCAACTGGCTTGGGTTCTTTGGAGATGTTCCCTACCACCCCAGGTTATGTAGGAACCTGCTACTTCATAAACATGCAGTATCACGGTTATGGGTCAACCGCACAAAATCCTTGTTATCGAAGTCCATTTGCTAGGCCGCACATTGTTAGTATCACAGTTAGTCACAAGAATTACAAGGTATCTCTATCCTCGGATCTTCATTTTTCATGGTTATGGGTCATCCACAAACCCACACTTCATCGAAGTCCATTTGCTAGGCCGCACATTATTAGTATCACAGTTGGTCATAAGCATTACAGGGTATCTCTATCCTTGGATCTTCGTTTGTCATGGTTATGGGTCATCCACAAACCCACACTCCATCAAAGTCCATTTTCTAGGCTGCAAACTATTAGTATAAAATTTGGTCACAAGCATTATAGGGTATCTATATCCTCAAATATTTGTTCATCATGATTATGGATTAACCACACAAAACCCTTCTCTTAAGTGGTTCTTCATATTCAACAAAGGCTTCTTAGGAGGGAACTTCACACAATGGGGACCATTGCTTTTTAAGGAGGGAGGAATGTCGAATGGGAAATGGCATCCACCCATAGTATTCATCCACCGATGGAATTTACCCATGGCATTGTAAGTGGCATCCACCCATGGTATTCATCCACCCATGGAATTTACCCATAATATTGTAAATGGCATCCACCCATGGTATTTCCCCATGGTATTGTAAGTGGAACCCACCCTTGGTATTCATCCTCCCATGGTATATATTCACTCATGGAATTTACCCATGGTATTGTAAGCAACATCCACCCATGGTATTCATTCACCCACGGTTTTTACCCACCCATGGAATTTACCTGTGGTATTGTAATAAAAAAAAGGCTATAAGTAACAAGTCACATTTTGTAAAAGGACAGATTGTCCACCACAATGTAGCTTTTATAGTTATTCTATGTTTTAATAAAAAAAATAAAAAATTGTGGTTTTATTTACTATGTGTTCTCGCCTTTTCTTGCTGGCATTGCAAATTTTTAGTTCTTGGGGGCCTCCCCCCCACAAGATCCATTTCTTTTTTCAGATCTCGGGGGCCTCCCCCCAAGATCTGAATTACCATGATCCTATCATTTGTGGCTTGTTTGATGTAGTTTGGGTTGAGCTTTGTTGGTGTCAGTTGCTCAACAATGTTGGATGTGTCCAACAATGGGGGAAAGTATGGTCACATTCGGTCTACATTAAATACTGGGTGCAGACCAAGGAATAAAGGAATGTTGAGCTCGAAGGTGTTTTCCCCTACATCTTTGGTGATGTTTTGCGATGCATATCGAAGTGGGTGAAGCTTGTGGTTGGGTCCAATGAGGCGTTCTTTCTGCAAATGTAACAAAAATTTGTCGCCCACCTAGAACTTGTGTGGCACCTGATTCTGATCATGACGTTGCTTGTACTTATAATTAACTATGTCCAATATCTCATGGAGATTCTCATGGATGTGTTGAATGTGCTCAATGAAGTTGTTAGCCTTGTTAGCGTCGGAATGGACATGAGTTCAATTTGCCTGAGTAGCTGCATATAATATGGCCACATCAATGGGACATTGTGGTTGGAATCCCAACCCCACCTGAAAGGGGTTGTGGCCAATTGAGCTATGAAGAGATTTGTTGTAGCTGTTCTAGACATAGGGGATGATTTCATCCCATGTTATTGGATGCTTTGAGTTTCACATGCGTAGAATGTGCACGATCATCCTGTTGACGACCTCTGTTTGGCCCTCAGTTTGGGGGTGGAAGGTCGTGGACTTAGTGAGCTTGGTATCCAACATTGATCAATGGCTTGACCAAAATGTACTAAGGAATATTTTGTTCCGATTTGAGATAATGGACTATGGGATCCTAAAGTTTACCCACACTTGTTCAAAGAAGATCTTAGCAATGGCTTTTGTTATGATACTCTTCGTGCAGGATGCTAGAATGGCCATCTTACAGAATCTGTCGACAATCATGAAAACACAATCATTTCCATGCTTAGTAGAAGGAGGGACTGACATGTAATCCATGGAGGTGGATTCCCAAGGCTAACTATGAGTAGGAAGAGGAGTATATAGGCCTTGATCCTTGACTGTTGGTTTTGCAATGGCATAGGCAATGCAATTTCTTATGTACTTCCCAACATCCTGTCGAAGGTTCGACCAATAAAAATACTTTTCATCACTATCGTTGTTTTCTCTACTCCGAAATGTCGAGAAACCTAACTATAGTGTGCCTCCCAAATCATCTTGGCATGCTCGCTTGAAGGAACACAGAGGTGTTCCAGGTGGCATAACAATGTACCTTGAAGGTGAAAATCTGGAACTTTCTTTCCTTCTAGGAACATTTGGTTTGAGTTGTCGAATTCTAGATCACTCTTGTAAAGATGTGGCCACCCCAAAGTCTCGTGTCCATAAGAGTCAAGAACAGTGGTCAGCGCCATAACCAGTGGTCGACTGAGACAATCCAGAATATGATTGGTGTTTCCCTTCTTATACTTGATGTTCAAATGGAAATATTGCATATATGTGGACCATTTTTTATGGTGATTGTTCTGCAACTTTCCTTGTGTCTATATGAACTGTAGGGGTCGTTGGTCTGTGTGGATGACCATTTCCTTCCCCGAAATGTAATGATTCCATTTCCGATAGACTTTCATAATGGAATACATCTCTTTGTCATAGGTGGGATACTTTTGGACTATCTCTGAAAGTGTCTCACTGTGATATGCCACAAGATGTCCCTGTTGAGTAAGAACTGCCCTAATAGCATAGTTGGAGGCATCTTTCTCAATCTCAAATGGTTGTTGCAGGTCTGGTAATGTGAGCATTGGTGCAGAGTAGAGGCAATGCTTCAACTCAGAAAATTCCTTCTATTGGGATTCTGACCAGAAGAATTTTTCTTTCGCTCCACCCTTGGTGACTTGACTCAAAGGCCAAGTGATATGAAAGAAACCCAAAATTAACTTGCGGTAGAAATTTGCAGACCCAAAAAGTTGTGTAGCTCTGTTAGAGTGGTTGGGGCTGGCCAATCTTGAATAACTTGTATCTTGGCTGGGTCCACATGCACACGTTTCTCATCAATGATGTACCCTAAATATTGAACATGGGTCATACCAAAAGTGCATTTCTCCAAATTGGCACACAACCTATGTTGTCGCAGGCTTTAGAGGACCTGTCGAATATGGTGTAGGTGATCTTCCCAAATTTGGTTGAAGATCAAGATGTCGTCCAAATACACTACCACAAATGAGTTTTTGAAGGGTCACAAGATGTCGTCCATCAACCTCATGAAGTTTGTGGGGGAAATCATCAACCCTAAAGGCATGACCATCCATTCTAGAAAGCCCTCCGGATTTGAAGGTAGTCTTCCACAGATTGAAGGTTTTGATTGGCACCTGGTGATAGCCAAACTTCAAATCATTCTTGCTGAAATATTTGGCCCCCTTAAGCTGTTCTGGGAGGTCATCAATTGATTGGATACCCATTTTGGACAGTGATCTTATTCAACAGTTGATAATCAATACAAAGTCTCCAGGTGTCATCTTTCTTTTATACCAACATGATTGAGCTCCCACAAGGTGATGAACTTGGCTTGATGTGCCCTTTCTTCAACAACTCCTAAATCTGCCTCTTAATTTCATCATTCTCCAACACAAAGCATGGGTAGACCAGTCTATTGCGTAGTGGTGCACCCTAGGTCAGATTGATGGAGTGCTTAACCTAACAGTGTAGGGGTACCCATGTAGGTGAGGTGAAGATGTCACTATAGTCCTCCATGACCTTGTCCATCTGTTATTGTCATGTCGAGGAGCCATGTCTAGAGGTTGTGGATGTGGCCATGGTCTTCTTTTTGCCTTAACAATAAATTGTAAGGAACACAATTTCCCAGTCTGGCAAATTATCTTACTTCATTGATTCGCAGAGATCAAACATATGGCAATGGATGGTGCTACCTCTGGTATCCTGTATAACTTATTTCCCAAAGAAATAATAACAATGTGAGGGTTGGATTCATACATAACATGAGGCTTCCACAAGTATGGTTGTCCCAATAATACATCACAAAATTCAAGAGGAGATACATCACACAATACCTCATATGTGAAGTGCTTGATGTTGTAGGGAAGGAAACATTATTGGCTGACACAGAGATCTCGTCCTTGGTGAAGCCAAACGATGGTGTATGACTGCGAATGTGATGTGGTCGGTAGCCCCAACCACTTCACAAAATTTTCTGAAATGAGGTTCTTTTGGATTCCGTTGTCGACAATGAACTATAGCAGGGAACCCTTCACTCGCATCTGTGAGTGGAAGAGCTACTCCCCCTCCTCTATATATTTGGGATCAATATTTTGTAACTTGGTGGTGGAAACGGTTGCACTGGGCTCTGCATCAATAATATTCTTCCTTTTTTCATTCCCTTGTCCAGTTTTGACTTAGAGTCAGAACATGCATCTGATTCAGAAGCCTTCAACTCGGCCACCAGTGGCTGCTTGGCTTAACGCTCACTTGTGTTGTGAGTGGGGCTCTTATGGAACTCACACCATTTCCATGTGCCCTTCTTTATCTTCATGGCATTTTTCTTTTCTTGCAGATTTGATGGGTTGTATAGGGTTTATATGCCTTGGGTTTGTCCTTTGTTCTGCGCTTTGGGGGCACCTTGCCCTTGCTTTTGATTCATAAATATAAATTACCGCTTCTTCTAGAAAAAATTCTACTCGATCTTAACAGTGTATCGATAGGTGGTATCAAGTGAGGAAATTTCTAGGAAATCCATCTCATCATAGATGTACTTTTGTATACAATGATAGTACTCGAGTACCAAATTCCATTTAGAATCCTTGATGCTCAACTTCGTGTGAAGGGCACGAAAAATATTTTTGAACTCTAGCACATCTTGGTCCCTTCCCTGTCGCAGCATGGTCCACTTTATGTATTTATCTTCATATCTTCTGACAGGGTAATATTGCTCCTTAATGGTGTCTTAGAAAGGATTCCAAGTGGGTGTGGCTGAAAAGAGTGAGGGTTACCTCTCATCCTTCTGTTCATAATAGGTTTCCCACTAGTCCTTGATCTTTAAGGAGTGAAAAAGTAATATTTTCCCAATTGGAAAAGTCATGAACTGAAAAATATCCTTGCAACAAAATTAACCATCTATCTATGGCGTTTGCGTTTATCTAGCCTTCAAATATGTGAATGTCAAAGTTGACTTGTACCTTAAAGGGAGTGGCGCTTCTAGAGTGGCTATTGTATGATGATCTGTTGCCTATGGGTAGTTGTCGAAGGATCTGGTAAAATATATCTGTCATTACATTCCTTTGTTGCTTGAGGGATTTCTCGAGCAATATTTTGAAAGGATCTCTTTCTCCCTTGTCTTTCCTTTCTTCCTCCATGGGAGGTCGCTTGGGTTTGCTAGGTTGTTCTTGCAAAGGTTCAAGCCCTAACTCCTTATACCCTGACTTCATTGGGAACATGCAAAGAAAAACAAAGAAAGAGTAGTCCACTCTAATACCACTGATTTGGATTTATTTAGGAATGCAATAGAATACATATATAAACATAAACATAGGGATGCAACATAAATAAATATTCATTTCATTAATGTTAAAGAACTGAAAGTTTCTTACCAGTAGAATGGAAATAAACTAGCTCGGGCGATGGTAGCTTGTCTCTGAGAGGAGATGTGGCGGCTACATGGCTTTCAACCATGTTACAATGAGGCTCGTGGGCCTTTTTATTATTGAACAACAAAGGAAACCCTAAACAACCAAAACCCTAACCCCAAGAGATGGAATGCCAAGAGTTTTTGGGACCCTTTGGGGTTAGTTGGTGTTGTGGCCAGTAACAACCCCCCTTCTTATTTAGTTTTATTACTAATACTAAATAAGTGGGGACCCTTTATTGAAAAAAAAAATAAAAAAAATTAGTGCTTGTATTCCCTTTTTGAATAAATCTTACTATCATAAACCTAGGAGAATACCTGAAAACATCCAAAAGGACTTAAGTTTTATGATAAGTTCAAACTAAACCGTTCTCTCAATAATAAAGCGTCGCATCACAAAAAAGGTAATGAATAACATCCTATAAAAAAACTCCTAAGATTGTGAAATTGCGATGTGAGATCGCACACTGAAGAAACTCATCACATCGCAATTTTCATATGCCTCAAACATCACTTAAAATGAAATACCTCAAGCTGCCGATATGTGATGATGCGTCTCGCAAATTGCATTTCGCACAAACATATGGTAATAGATGATTGTCAAACGCAATGGATTAGCGATATTGTGATCTGCGATATTGCGAAGTAAATCGCTTTATCGTAGATTCGTAGGGCTCGTCGTTCGAAAAGTTTTTCCATAAACCGATGCCAAGTTATGTGCATTAATGTTAATTTAATGAGTTAGTTGATGATCATTAATGAAAGATGATTTGGATCTGATCGAAAGGTCATTTTACGTAGGGTGATATATTTTATACGATTTCAACATTTAAAGCTTTCCCGACACCTTATTTCTTATCATTACTCTTTCCTTATTTGTAAATTGTAGGACCGAAAAGCAAAGAGGTATACATAACAGTGTTCAGAATATTATGGGAAATAAGGGAAAAGCACCGAGTTTTGAAGAAAAAGAAATGACACCTTATACACAGACACCACCTGTAACAGAGACGTCGACGTTACTACTTGGGAAGGCATGTATAGTCTACTCAAGGAAGAAAATCCCAGAGTAATGATGGTTACAGCAACTGCAGACTCATGCAGGTTGTCTGAGGCGTCAATTACAGAACTAGCATGCTCATTCTTGCATCGAATAGCGGCAAGGCCCAAGATTCTTCCATACACAGACACGGTTAAATGGGTATTGGATAGTGTTGATATAACAAATAGATAGTTTAAGACTCAAAACCAAGGACTCATTGGGTCATTCATTCCACAAAATTTAAGGTTTATATATCCTCTAACAAAAATGCGCAAGAGGTGAAAAATAGCACTAGGGAAGCCAGTATCGAGAAACGGAGGCAGTTTCCGATGCGTGAAGCGCTAATCGCGCATCGTCGGGAAAAACTCCTTGAGAAGGAAAGCCTCTGATCACTCAGTCATTTGTAAGCCCGAAAAATTGTAGGAAAAAGTGCTAAAGGCTAAAGGCAAAACACGAGCTCTAAAAAACTAGTGGTATTTATCATAGATATCCTTAAAGTGGTATCTAAATATCTGACCAAATGTACAACATCTACAGACAAGCTAGAGACAAAAGGCTAAAGAAAGAGCAGAGTCTATCAAGAGTTTAGCCAAGTTGAATTGGGATTCTTACTGGCGATACTTGGTAAAACCACATAGTCAATGCATGACTCTCAAATGCCTCATTAACTCTGCCGAGAAGATGGCGCTAGCACTTGCCGATTCTGTTTTTGCAAGGCAACTTAAGTCGGAGGTCAGCCAACCAACTCTCCTCAAGCTGATGCTGAATGCTTGCGACCACAGAGAACAGATACATAGATAGTTAATCGCCAGATTCAGTTTTAGTTTCAGTTTTGCTTTATTTTTTCCTTAGATGAGGATGATCATTTAAACCTCCTCCTATATTTTTGTAATAAACTATTTTTAGATTTAGCTAGTAGTATTTCAACCCTTCTCATGCATTTAGAGAAGGGTCCTGAAATTTGTCAAAAACTTTTCCTCAGAACATGCACTTATGCACCCTCCGAGGAGGTTTTGATGAATGAATGGAACAAAATTTGTTGATATCTGTGTTTAATATTTGCTACTGAAATTTCACTTTTGTACTCTTATTGGATGTTGAATTAGGAGGAGATAAATCATTATTGTTGAAGCTCATGAGTAGAACTTGTTATCAATGGTACTTTTATCTCTTAACGATTCCTGCTTATGTGATAAGGTGATATTTATGTTCAGTTATTTATATATGAATGCTTGAATGCTTGAGTTATCATTTGGCACTTCTGTACGGTGATGGCTATTCTATTTATGCTTAATATATGAGTGACTTATTATGCGATGTGTTTTTCACAATTGTTTAGGCTAACTTTTTATACGAAACGTTTCATTTTTATTGAATTCTTTTCTCATAGCGATTGAATGATCTTTATTACCAATTGCTGTTAGAAATTATTTTAGATAGCATAACTGAAAGATTAAATCCCGGGTTAGTTTTAGAATTAGATATTTCTATTCATTAGAATACAATTGCATGTTGTTAAATTAGATTTAGAATAAGGGCTTTACTTAGAAATCATTAGAAAGGAAATATCAATTCTCAACACACACACACACAAATTGGGAAACTGGTCCCATTATCCCCAATCAGACCCACAATCCCAAACGGAAAAGGAGCTGCTTTCAAGGTCCGGACCGGGTGGGTATACCCCTTGTTGTAGACCCGATTTTCGAGTCTTCAACAGTTGGGCAGCCAACTTCTCGGGGTCATAACTTGGTCATATAATCTTTGTTTGTCACATATGATACCTCGTTGGGAATATCTCTCCAAGTACTACTAGATTTGCAGCAGGTCCTTGCATATGGCTATGGGCCTATTGTGGACCTCAAACAAACACTATTTAGGGGGTCAAAACAAATTTGGAAGTTTAGGAGCCGTAAACTACTAAAAATAGTAAATGTTGTTATAATCAAGGAAACTGATGAAACCAACTGGAGGTCCAGGTGGAATAGGAGGGTGGACACCAATATCCACTTGGATCATTCCTCCCTCCTTAGGAAGCAATAACCCCATCGCGTGCAGAGCCTCCATGAGGTGAGGAAATTTCTATTGAACCTAGCCCATGGTGAACCACTTTCCATGGTGAAGGAGTTGGCCTGCTTTGACAACTTGATAGAACTGGATCCTCTGTTGGAAAGTGTTCTTGATTTGTGTGTCCATGATCCTATTTGATGCAGCTTGTTTGATGAAACTTGGGTTGAGCTCCATTGGTGTTAGTTACTTAGTAACATCGAATATGTCCAACAATGGAGGAAAGTATGGTCGCAGTCCGTTCACATTAAATATTGGGTGAAGGCTGAGGAATGGTGGAATGTTGAGTTTGAAGGCATTGTCCCCTACAACCTGATGGTGTACGACCCATATCAGAGCAAGAGAAGCTTGCTTCGGGGCCCACCGAGGTGCTCTTTCTACAAATGTAACCAAATTTGTCACCCACCTGGAACTTGTGTGGCACCTGATGTTGATCATAATGCTGCTTGTACTTAGCATTGGATTTGTACAATATGCCATGGACCTGCTATCGGATGTGATGAATGAATTTTTTATCCCTGTCAATTTTGTATTGGACATGAGCTGAATCTACTTGAGTAGCTGCAAATGGTATGGTGACATCAATGGGACATAGTGGTTAGAATCCCAACCCCACCTGAAAGGGGTTGTGACCAACCGAGCTATCAAGAGCTCTATTATAGTTGTGTTGGACATAAGGGAGACTTTCATCCTTTGTACGTGAATGCTTTGAGTTGTACATGCGTGCAAGATCATCCTATTGATGACCTCTGTTTGGTCATCAAATTGGGGGGGAAGGTCATGGACTTAATGAGCTAGGTATCCAGCATCGACCAAAGCCTTGACCAAAATGTACTTAGGAACATGCTATCCCGATCTAAGATAACGGACCGTGGGATCCCAAAGTGTACCCACACTCGTTCAAAGGATATCTTAGTAGTGTATTTTGTTGTGATACTCTTCTTGCAGGCCACCAGAATGGTAATCTTAGAGAATATGTTGATGACCATGAAAACACAGTCATTTCCATGCTTAGTAGAAGGAAGGCCCAACATGTAATGCATGGATATGGATTCCCAAGGCCGACTAGGAGTAGGGAGAGGAGTATATAGGCCTTACTTCTTGATTGTCATTTTGGAAATGACGCAGGAATTGCAGGGTCTAATGTACTTCCCAAAATCATGTTGAAGGTTCATCCAATAAAAACAATTCTCCAGAATTACCAATATTTTCTCTACTCTGAAATTTCCAGCGACTCGATTGTAACGTGCCTCCCAAATCATCTTGGCATGCTTCCTTGAAGGAACACAAAGGTGTCCCAGGTGGCATAACAGTGTGCCCTAGAGTTGAAAATATGAAACTTGCTTGCCTTCCAAGAGCATCTGGTAGGTGTTATAGAATTCTGGATCACTCTTGTATAGATGCGGCCACCCCAAAGTATCGTTTCTATAAGAGTTGAGCACAGTGGTCAGCACCATAACTAGTGGTCGACTGAGATAGTCTGCAACATTATTGGTGATACCTTCTGGTACTTGATGTTCAAATGGAATTGTTGCATATATGTGGACCATTTATGATGGTGATTATTCTACAGCTTTCTTTGTGTTTGTATGAATTGCAGGGGTCAGTGGTCTGTGTGGATGACCATTTCCTTCCCCATAATGTAATTATTTCATTGTCGGCAAGCCTACACAATGGAATACATCTCTTTGTCATAGGTGGGATATTTTTATACTATGTCTGAAAGTGTCTCACCGCTATATGCCATTGGATGCCCCTGTTAAGTAAGAATTTCCCCGATAACATAGTTGGAGGTGTCTATCTCAATATCAAAGGGTTGTTGCAGGTCTAGTAATGTGAGAACTGGTGCAGAGAAAAGGAATTGCTTCAACCTGATAAACGCCTCTGTTGGGATTCATACCAAAAGAATTTTTATTTCGCTCCGCCCTTGGTGACTTGACTCAAAGGCCAAGTGATATGAAAGAAATCCAACATAACCCTGCAATAGAAATTGGCAAGACTTAGAAAGTTGTGTAGGTCTGTTAGAGTGGTTCAGACTGGCCAATCTCAAATAACTTGTATTTTGGTTGGGTCCACATGCACACCTTGCTCATCAATGATGTACCCCAAATATTGAACCTAGGTCATACCAAAAGTGAATTTCTCCAAATTTGCACACAACTTGTGTTGACAAAGGGTTTGGAGGACCTGTCGAATTTGGTGTATGTTCTCTTCCCAACTTTGGCTGAAGATAAGGATGTCATCCAAATACACTACCATGAATGAGTTGGTTAAGGGTCACAAGATGTTGTCCATCAACCACATGAAGGATGTGGGGGCATTTGTCAACCTGAAAGGCATGACTAGCCATTCGAAAAGACCCAGCTTAGATTTGAAGGAAGTCTTCCACACATCAGAGGGTTTGATTGGCACCTAGTCATAATCGGACTTCAAATCAATGTTGTTGAATTATTTTGCCCCCTTGAGCTAGTCCACAAGGTCATCAATTCATGGGATTGGATACCTATTATGGACAATGATCTTATTCAGCGCTCGATAATCAATACCAAGTCTCCCGTGTTGTCTTTCTTCTGTACCAACGTGATCAGGCTCCCACAAGGTGATGAACTTATCCTGATGTCCCCTTTCTACAATAGCTCCTAAATATGCCTCTTAATTTCATCATTGTCTAGCACAGAGTGTCAGTAGATGGGTCTGTTGGGTAGTAGTGCACCCGGGGTCAGATCGATGGAGTGCTTGACCTAACAATGCTAGGGTACCCCTGTAGGTGAGGTGAAGATGTCCCTATACTCCTCTACGACCTTGCCCATCTACTAGTGCCATGTAAAGGAGCCCTATCTGGATTTTGTGAATGTGGACACGTTCTTATTCTTTCCCTAAGGGTGAATCATAAGGAAGACAAATTTCCCAGTCTGGGAAATGATCTTATTGCATTGCTTCATAGAGATCGAAGAGATGGTGACAAGCAGTTCTACCTCTGATATCATGTATAACTTATTTCCCAAAGAAATAATAACAGTGCAAGGCCTAGATTCATACAGAACATGATGTTTCCACAAGTATGGTTGGCCTAATATTACATCACAAACTTTAAGAGGAGAAACATCACACAATACCTCATCAGTGAAGGGCTTGACGCTGTAGGGAAGGCGACACTGTTGGCTAACACGAAGATCTCATCCTTGGTGAAGCCACATGATGGTGTACGGACACAGGTGTGATGTGGTCGGTAGGCCCAAACGCTTCATGACCTCTGTTGAAATGAGGTTCTTTTGGCTTCTGCGATTGAAATGAACTGTAGCAAGAACCCTTCACCCACATATGTGAGTGGAAGATATGCTCCCCCTCCTCTTGATCTTCGAGCTCAATCTTTCGGATCTTGGTGGTGGCAATGATGGCACGGGGCTTCACATCAATAATTTGCTTCCCTTTGTCATTCCCCTTCTTGAGTTTTAATTTAGAGTTGGAACATGCATTTAATTCAAAAGCCTTCAACTTAGCCAGTAGTGACTACTTCGCTAGACACTCACTTGTGTTGTGAGTAGGGCTCTTATGAAACTCACACCATTTCCCCGTGGCCTTGTTTGTCTTTGTTGTATTGTTCTTTTCTTTTAGATTCCGTGAATTGTCTTGGATCACCCTGCCTTGGATTTTCCCTTTGTTCTGTAGTTTGGGGGGACCTTTCCCATGCTTCAGATTCACATATCCAAAGTCTCTCTTGTTCTGTTTAAATTTTTGCTCGAACTTGATAGCATATCGATAGGCGGTGCCAAATGAGGAGATGTCTAGGAAATCCATCTCGACCTAGATGTACTTGTGTAGAAAACCTCGGTAGTTGAGTACCAAATTCCGATTAGAATCCTTGATTCCCAACATCATGTGAAGGGTATGAACAATATTTGTGAACTTTGGAACTTCTGGGTCCCTTCCATACCACAACATAGTCCACTTTATGTATGTATCTTCATAGCTCCTCACAGGGTAATATTGCTTCTTGATGGTGCCTCATAAATTATTCCAAGTGGGTGCAGCTAAAAAGAGTGAGGGTTCCCTCTCATCTTTCTATTCACGGTAGGTTTCCCACCATTCCTTGACATGAGGGGAAAATTTGAGGAGTACAAAGGTAATGTTTTCCTGATTGGAAATGTCAAGAACTGAAAAATATCCTTCCAACTTATTTAACCTTCTATCTATGACATCTACATCTATATGGCCTTCAAATATGGGAATACCAAAGTTGAATTGTGCCTTAAAAGGAGTGGCACTCTAGAGTGGCCATTGGATTAAGATGCATCGCTTGTAGGTACCACAGAAGGATCTAGGAAAACTTATCCATCATCACATTCCTCTGTCGCTCGAGGGCTTCCTCGAGCAATATTTTGAAAGGATCTCCTGCTCCCTTGTCTTTATTTTCTTCGACCATGGAAAGTCATCAGGGTTTGCGAGGATGGAATGCAAAGGATCAACTTGTTTGAGCCCTAACTCCTTATACCCAGACCTCGTTCGTGACATGCAAAGAAAAACAAAGAGAGAACAACCTTATCTGATACCACTGATCCAGACTTATGTAGGAACACAACATAATATAGATATAAACATAAACATAGAGATGCATCAGAAATAAATCTTCATTTCATTAATATTAAAGAACTGAAATATGCTTACAAGCAGAATGGAAATAAACTAGCTTGGGTGATGGTAGCTTATCTCTGAGAAGAGATGTGGCAGCTACATGCCTCTGGACTATGTTACAATGAGGCTCAAGGGATTTTTTATTATTGAACAATAAAGGGAAACCATAAACAACTAAAAACCTAACCCCAAGAGATGGAACACCAAGATTTTGTGGGCCCTGTTGGGGTTAGTTAGGCTACCAACTTCCCGAGGTTGTAACTTGGTCATATGATCTTCTTTTGGCACTTACGATACCTCGTTGGAAATATCTCTCTGAGAACTAAAGGATTTGGGGAAAACCCTTACCTATGGCTATGGTCTTGCTGCAGACCTCAAAAAAACGTTGTTTAGGAGGTCAAAACAAGTTTGGAAGTTCAGGACCCGAAAAAATGTTGAAAATAGTAAATGATGTTATAATTAAGGAAATTAATGAAACCGACTGGAGGTCTAGGTGGAATAGGAAGATGGCCACCAATATCCACATGGATTATTCCTCCCTTCTTATGAATTAGTGGTCTCCATTGCATGGAAAGCCTCCATGAGGTGAGGAAATTCCTGTTGAACCTAGTCCCTGGTGAATCACTTGCCCTGATGAGGGAGTCGACCTACTTTGACAAATCGATAGATTTGGATCCTCTACTGGTGAATATTATTGATCTGTGTGTCCATGAACCTATTAGTTGTGGCATGTTCAATGCAACTTGGGTTGAGCTATGTTGGTGTTAGCTACTCAACAACATCGGATGTGTCTAAAAATGGGGGAAATTATGGTCGAAGTCGGTCCACATTAAATATTGGGTGTAAGCCAAGGAACGATGAAATGATGAGCTCAAAGGAATTATCCCCTACAACCTTAGTGATGGTGTATGACCCATATCTGAGCGAGGGAAGCTTGCGATGGGGCCCAACGAGGTGCTCTTTCTACAAATGTAACCAAACTTTGTCGCTCCACTGGAACTTGTGTGGCACTTGATGTTGATCATGATGTTGCATGTACTTAACATTGGCTCTGTCCAATATGTCATGGACCTACTGGTGGATGTGATAAATGTGCTCAATGAAGCTGTTAGCCCTGTCAACTTCAAACTAGACATGAGCTGAATCTTCCCGAGTAGATGCAAATGGTATGGCCACATCAATGGGACATAATCATTGGAATACCAACCCCACCTAAAGGGGTTGTGACTAGTTGAGTTATGAAGAGATTTGTTGTATCCATGTTGGACATAGCAAAGTCTTTCATCCCATGTGCGGGGATGCTTCGATTTGTACATGAACATAATTCACACAATCATCTTGTTGACGACCTCTGTTTTGCCATCGGTTTGGGGGTGGAAGGCCGTGGAATTAGTGAGCTTGGTATCTATCATCGACCAAAGGCTTGACCAAAGTGTGCTAAAGAGCCTACTATCCCGATATGAAATAATGGATTGTGGTATCCCAAAGTGTACTCACACTCATTCAAAGAAGAGATTAGCAGTGGCTTATGCTATGATACTCTTCTTGTAGGCCGCAAGAATGGCCATCTTAGAGAATATGTCGATAACCACGAAAACACAGTCATTTCCATGCTTAGTCAAAGGAAGGCCCGACATATAATCCATGGAGATGGATTGCCAAGGCCAACTAGGAGTATATAGGACTTGCTTCTTGATTGTTAGTTTGGCAATGGCACAGGCAGAGCTGGATTTGATGTACTTCCTCACATCATGTCAAAGGTTCGACCAAAAAAATACTTTTTTATCACTGCCAATGTTTTTCTCTACTTTGAAACGTCCAGTGACCCGACTGTAGTGCGCCTCCCAAATCATCTTGGCACGCTCACTTGAAGGAACACATAGGTGTCCTAGGTGGCATAATAGTGTGACCTATAGGTGAAAATCTGGAACTTGCTTGCCTTCCAAGAGCATATGGCATGTGTTTCCAAATTCTAGATTGCTCTTGTAAAGATGTGACCACCTCGAAGTCTCGTGTCCACAAGATTCAAGTACAATCATTAGCACCATAACTGGTGATAGTTGAGATAGTATGAAACCTTATTAGTGTTTCCCTTCTTGTACTTGATGTTCAAATGGAATTGTTGTAGATATGTGGACCATTTCTGACGGCGATAATTCTGCAACTTTCCTTATTTTTTAATGAACTACAGGGGTCTATGGTCTGTTTGGATGACCATTTCTGTTAAACACACATGGTGAACGAGAGAAAAATATGAAAGATAAGCTTGCATTACATTTTTATTAACAATAGATGTACATTTATAGTACAATATGGTGACCGTTGGGATTCACATCCCAAGGTCCCTTGGACTACTTAGTCTGTTCGGCTTCCACACTAACCCATTTAGGATTAGGTGTCCAACATTCCCCCTTAATCTAAAGGGTTATGTATGAGTCCAAGAAGAGAGCTGTAATACAAAATGTGCAAAAATGCATGGCAGCACTAGGCTGAATGTGCTCTATGAAATGTTGGTATAAAGGGCGGTGGTTTAAGGATGGCCACCAACACTGGAACGCTTAGTGCAGTTCCCAGAACTCTCCAAACTGGCAAGAAGCTAGAGTCTTCTGCTAGAGGAAGTGATCTTATTGTTTTAAAGAGGGAAACCTTCAACCCATAAAAGGGAGGTCTCACCCCACATAAAAGGTAAAACTTCAACCTGAAAAAGGGAAGTCTCAACCTGTGATGGTTTAAGGATGACCAACAACTCTGGAATGCTTAATGCAATTCCTGGAACTCTTCCAAAACTGGCAAGAAGCTGAAGTCTTCTGCTAGAGGAAGTGTTCTCAATTTTTTTCCTGGAAATCTTCCAAAACTGGCAAGAAGCTGAAGTCTTCTGCTAGAGGAAGTGTCCCAGATCGCCAACTGAAGACATGTTCAGGCATCTTTGTCTCTGGCTACAACTATGAAACTGGTGTGGCAGGTTGTGGTTCAGGCTCGCTTGATGTGACTTTGAAGCTTGTAGATGTCCATCATTTCCCCCCCTGTCAGATACAAGGTGAGATGATGGAGAAAACTCAACTGCAACACTGTTGAATATTCTGGAGCAAGTTCTGACATGTGTTCGGAATATCTTCTTGGTTGTTGATGCCCATTGCCAAGAAGCAATCCATCCAAGATGAATCTTTGTTCTTGCAGGACGTTTGTTTTTGAAGCATCTATTTTAAGAATGACTGGTTTTATGACAGTGCTTACATGGATGAAGATCAAAACAGTGATCTTTCAAATGGCCAACTCGGTCACAGTGTTGGCATTTCACAATCTGTTGTTGTTGTTGCTGCTGCTGTGGAAGAGAGGCAGAGTTTGGAACAGCTGACAATGAACTGTTATGAGGAGCAGGTGAACTGTCATGGATGAATCCAGCACTCTGAAACTGAATGGGCTTGGCATAGTCTGGAATATGAAAGGACAAGTCCTTGTCATATCCAAGACCAGCTCTGTGCTTGTTGTGGACAAGCTGCTCTCAAGGTCTGATGATGGGCTTGGGAAGTGCAGATTGAGTTTCTGCATCTGCATGTACAATTGTTGCATTATTAACTTGCTGTTTATGGGAGTCTGTTTCAATATTCTGAACAGAAACAGGTTCAGAAAGATGACTCCATTGCTGTAGTTCTTCTTGCTGCAGCTTTGTCTCAAGCTGCAAAAACTCAATATTCTCATGTGCAGTTTGCAGAGAGGTTTGGATGTCAAAGAGAGTTTCTTTGTTAACTTTGACCATCTCATCAATAGTGGAATGAATTAGGATATTCAATAACTTTAATGCATCTTCAAGTCTGGCCATTTTTCTTCAATGTCACTTAAAAACACAAATGAGGCAACATCAACAGAGAAATAATATTGTACTCTTACTACAAGATCTTGTAAGGGCTTGTCAAGTGGCAACAATGTAGCGAAAATGGTTGATGGAGCAGGACCTGAGTAAGCTGGATGTTACCAAGTTGCATCCACTTTCTCCAGAAGTCATTTCTCGTCAAGCTACAATAAACTGGGATATGCCAATGCAAAAAAATATATAAATGTGAAAATGAGCACTGTCCTCATTTTTTCCGGTTAAATAATTGAGGCAAAATTTTGATTTTATTGAGAAGAATCTCCAATGATTACAAGCAAACTTTAATGCAAAACTTGATCCTTGCTTCAACGGATAGGAAGTATATAATCTTTTGATAGGCTTGTCAATACAATGCGTGGAGAATTTACTTTTGCATTACTATAGTGGCTTAACCTCCTGGATGATATATAAGTTTGCTCCAATACTCCAACATGCTCCAGGAAATAGCAGAGATACCCTGCAACCAACCAAATCAATGCAAAGGAATCCAATCGTATTAGAGATTTTCAGCCCACTGATCTGGAAAATTGAGGACTGTGAAACAATGCAAATGGATTCCAAAACCCAATTTAGCCTCTAAACTTTTGAGGATAATCTTTGGCACAATTCATTTCCTTGGCAAGATAAAATTTCACTTCAGATCTCGGCCTCTAACTAGTGAGAAGGACTCGGCCAGGAGAAATCAATGCGGCCCCTTCAGATGGAACAATTTCGACCCTCTTTGATTTTTAATTCAATTTGGCCTCGTTACTTGATGGTATAATCTGGAATGAAGATATGTGTTCCTCTTTCCTTGCTGCTTCATATCTAGAGAAAACTCCGCCCTCTTGGAATAAAATGGTTTGTCCTGCAAATACGAAATTGCCGAAAGATTCCTGCCACTCTTGCGTTCATTCAAAGAAGGATAATCCCGAGAAAAGAATCTTCTTCAGCAATCAGCCATATTTGCCTTCAGAAACCCCTGTTGGGCTAGAGGATCTTCGACAGAAGAACCTGACAGACAAGCGTGGGGATGGCAAAGGTGAATGTAAGCAGTGGGATAGAATTTATGACTATGCGACTTACAATGATTTAGGGAACGCTGATAAAAGTGAGGATCTTGCAAGACCGATTCTTGGTGATGGTGATATAAAATATCCAAGACGTTGTCGCACAGGCCGTCCTCCTATGAAGACAGATCCATTTGCAGAAAGCAGACTAGAAAATCGTACTACTATATATGTTCCACGGGATGAAGCATTCACCAATGAATCAGCAGCAGCCACTACAAAGAACCGTCAAAGTCAGAAGAACACAAAACAACTTGTTCTCCAGTACCCTGTAGCCTGATAGTGTAACAATATATTCTGTGGTCGTATCAAAAAAACCTTGCTACTAAACGAGTTTGAGGAAGTCAATAATAAGGTTTTTGAAAAATGTGAAAACCTTATTGTGCAGTGTTTACTTGATGCACAGATTGATGTGGAGAACAGCGGATGTTGTAATTGTCGGTGGCTGCTCACACATTCCAAAAATACGGAGCCTGGTTCTGAGGCTTTGCAAGAGCAAGAATATATATATATGACGGTGTGAAACCTTTGGAAGCTGCAGTATGTGGTGCTTCTCTGGAAGGCGCAATTGCATCAGGGATTTCTGATCATAACCTTGACCTACTAACGATAACGTTTTGGCTCATAAGTGCATTGTTATGGAATTTTTTTGGATCAAGATGTGGGGCAAGGCATTTACACAGACAACGTTTCAACCTGGGAGTGGGAGCGGAAACAACGTCTTTTTTTTTCTTTTTTTCTTTTTTTTCTTTTTTCTTTTTTCTTTTTTTTATAAACAAAACCCAAACTGGTTTTTAAGCTAGTATCATCGGAGATGCATCGACTCATAAGCTTTCATTAATGTGCAGTGAGTTACCATTGTGCATAGGCGCTAGGATGGTTCATCGAGATCTGATCGAATTCAAAGAATTATCACAGAGCTGATGACGGATCAAAAGAGTAACACACGTTTTCTCGCAGACAGCACGCGTTTCAATAAATTTAAACAGCGTTTTAAATATCCGATACAGTCAAAACAACGTTTCATATTATGAACTTAACGGTGAGTCGGTGACAATCTATATCATTACCATATTGCGTTATCTATCACGGCAGGCTCTGAGCGTTTTTGATATCTGATACAGTGAAAACAACCTTCAAGGTTTCTCACTTTCTGAATCAGCAGTTACACATTATGTCAGAGAGCGTTTCCTTCAGGCGTTTCTCCTTCAGGCATTGGACAGAGGAGCAGAAGGCAGGCAGTGCAGGTGTGGCAGACAGAGTTCAGGTAATGAAGGCTAGGCCATCGCTATTCAAGGCAGCTCATACCAGTTGCTCAGGGAAAACAGGCCACACATCATGGCTCTGATACCATGTTAAACACACATGGTGAACGAGAGAAAAATATGAAAGATAAGTTTGCATTACTTTTTTATTAAAAATAGATGTACATTTATAGTACAATATGGTGACCGTTGGGATTCACATCCCAAGGTCCCTTGGACTACTTAGTCTGTTCGGCTTCCACACTAACCCATTTAGGATTAGGTGTCCAACAATTTCCTTCCCTAGAATGTAACGCTTCCATTGTCAACAATCATGCACAATGGAATAAGTATCTTTGTCTTAGATGGGATATTTTTAGACTGTGTCTGAAAGTGTCTCACTGTGATATGCCCAAGCTGATCTGATTAGGAATATTAGTTTTGTTGTGCTAAGATCCTCCTGAGATTATAAGCAAAATGTTATTCATGTGCTTAAGGATTCATGATTTTATTGCAAGTGAAAAAGAGTTTTTAACTTAATTTTATGAGCAATTGAACATAAATAAGAAATTATACAACAACATATAAATGTAAAGAACATCACAAACAACACATCACAACAGGAACATGATGGAGTTCACCCCTCCTGGGCTACATCTCCTTGGTCCAACTTCTAATGGCTTGGGCCTCTCTATTATGCTCAAATGTGTAAAAATATGTGTTTACAATGCTCAAATGCTTCTGCAACCTGCTCCAATGAGCCCAACATGTCCTTCTAGCCTCTTTTGCTCCCAATTTGGTTGAAAACTCAAGAAGTTATCACCTCTCCTAGTTTTTCCACTATTCGCTCCACAAACTGCCCAAAATCTGGCACTGAACACTTATTTTTGTTCAGATTCCTGCTAAATGGCCACCAAATCCCTCAGAATTGGGGTCGATAAATTGGTCGCCGAGGCCTAAAAATTTAGAGAAAGGCCATATGGAGGGTCATGCGCCTAGGGGCTAGCCCCTAGTGCTGGCCCCTTTTCCTCCATGGTCACATAAACGTTGGTGGCTTAGACAACGATGTTCACATGGGCAGTTATGTCCACGGGCTGGGCCCCATGGGCTGAACCAATCTCCAAACTCTGTGTCATAACTCTTTAAATAATCTACGTGATCATAATGGTTAAGACCCACGTATATGGTGCAATGGCGGAGACACTGCAATATGGTTGGGAGGTTTCGGGTTTGACCCCCGCTGTCTCCGTCTAGACTATAGAAAAAATTTTGGTGGCCTCCCGTGCTGCCATGTGGCAACCTCTGGATGGGCCACATGTCAGCTCGTGCTTGGCCACCCCACCAACCAATCAAAACCACAAAAATTCGACCAATATAAATGTGCCACTTGGAAATATATCATTCGTCGAGGATCTCATTAACAGAGTCAATGTCCACATACCTTGCCCAGTAAGTGCCACGTCAGTTATACAGACTGTTGATTGGGTTGTCCTTTTTTTTTTAAATTCGCATGTTTGGGAAAGTTTAGAGAACTCATTTCTAGAGTCATACGAAGTCCGTTTCACACGAAATGAGTTGCGCTAGATTTAGGATGACGAGCACTACACAGTTGTCCAGCTTCCACACCAATCCAACAACTTTAAATTTTGAGCTATTTTTTTGAGCACCTGATCATTCCTCCACACTGGAAGCCTTTTGGACCCCAAAAGGTCACTTTCATTTGTCCAGTAGGTGAGGGTATACTTATCTCACCTTTCCAATTTCGATCCATTTGGCTTTTGAAGGATTTCTTCCCTTGAGCCTCACTCGAAGGTAATCCACATTCCCTTGTTTTGAAGACCCTGTTCTTTTGTCAAGAATGGTGTCTTGTTGTAGTTCATCAAGGTATTTAGGTGAAAAATCCTCTATGGAAGGAATTTGGACATTTTCTCCTTGATCTCCAATCAATGAAGGCTCATACAACCTTAAGTTCTCAACATTAAAAACAACATAAATTTTCATATATGAAGGCAAATCCAACCTAAAGGTATTGTTACCAATCATTTTCCAAAATTCTGAATGGACCATATCTAATTGGTTTCAGTTTTTTACCTTCTCCTTGGAACCTTTCTTTACTAATGTGAAGCCAAAATTCATCACTGACTTGGAACTCATGATCTACATGATGCTTGTTGTGCCTTGCTTTGTACTTGCCTTGGCTCTTTTCAAGTTGCTCTTGAACTCTTTGGTGTACCAATTGGATTTGTTCAATGAACCTTCTTACTTTGTCTATTTCACTATGACCATCAATAGCAATCTTTCCCAAAAATTAAATCTAAAGGAGACTAAGGCAAGTATCCCAAACATTCCTCAAATGGCGATGTTTGAATTGAAGAGTGCTTGGCCCGGTTGTAAGCATGTTGAATATAGTGCAAATGTTCATCCCACAACTTAGGAGGCTTGCTGCAGTACCCACGAAGATGATGTATCACGATCGCGTTCACCACGTCTATTTGACCATCTATTTGTGGATGAAATAATGTACTCTTTTTCAATTTAGTGTCCATGAATCCCCACAAGCTTGACCAAAAATTCTCAACAAAGCAAGAATCTCGACCACTAACAATGGATGTGGGAAATCCAAAATGCACCCATACATTCTGTAAGAATAACTGAGCATCTTTTTCAACTGTAACTTGCTTTTTACATGGCATAAAAATACACATTTTGTTGAACCTATCCACAACTACATACAAATAATTATGACCTCTTTTTGACAATGGAAGACATCCTACAAAATCCATAGAAACACTCTCCCACAGTCGTGAAGTAACCGAAAGTGGTTTGTACAATCCTAACTTCCTATTGCTAGGTTTACTGATTGCACATAATGAACATCCTTTAATAAAAGGTGACACACTTTCAAGCATACAAGGCCAATAAGAATACCTCTGTAGATGTGCCATTGTCTTACTTACACTAAAATGACCAACAATAAGAGAAGTATGTGCCTCTCTTATGATGTTGACTCTTTCTCCCTATGGAATACAAAGCTTGCCAAGATCGTACAACAAGTTATCATGCAAATGATAATCCAATTCCTCTACTTGGTTACCTTGACTCAAGCTTGCATAAACATCTTGAAATTCATTGTCTAATGCATATTGCTCAATATAACTTTCATGCAAAACAAAATTATGCTTGAGTAAAGTAGTTGCACTAATAATAGGCCTAGAAAGCATATCAACAACTTTATTGTAGAAACCTTTCTTATACCTGATTACCAAGTGGAATTGTTGAAGAAACCTATCCATCAGAAGTTCCTTGATTGCTACAACTGTGATTGAGATTGCAAGTATTGCAATGGCTGATGATCAATGTGAATAATTGTTTTCTTACCCATCAAGTAGTGTTTCCACTTTTTCACACTTACGCCAATGCATACAATTCCTTTTCATATGTAGGAGAGTTAATCACTAAACCATTGAAACTTTCTGAATGAAAACAGATAGGCTTACCATGTTGCATGAGGACTACACCCATGGCGTAGTCACTAGCATCAGTCTGAATCTCAAATGAATGTCTAAAGTCTGGAAGTGCAAGTACTGGAGCTGAACTAATCTTTTCCTTCAATGAGTCAAATGCCTTTTGTTGTTTGCCTCCCCATTGAAAAACCTTTTTCACACTTTTCAATGCATGCAAAAGAGCCTCTATAGAAGAAAAATTAGCAATGGATTTCCTCCAATATTGGACTGCTCTCAAAAAACTTCTTACCTCAGTAACTATCTTGGGCCTTGGCCAATTAAAAATGACATCAACCTCGGAGGGATCTATTTTCAACTCACCTCCTCCAACAATATGATCCAAGTAAACTAAATAAGTTTTTCCAAACTCACACTTTGACATCTTTAAATACAACTATTCTTTCTTTAAGACTTCAAGTACTTTTCTCGCATGCATGACATGTTCATCACGAGATTTAATAAAAATTAAGGTTTCATCTAAGTAGACTATAACAAAATCATCAAGAAATGGCCTCAACACATCATTCATCACACACATGAATGTAGCAGGAGAATTACATAAAGCAAAAGGCATAACTAGCCATTCAAACAAACCTTGTTTTGTTTTGAATGTTGTCTTTCAAATGTCTCCTTCAACAATTATAATTTGATGGTAGCCACTCCTTAAGTCCAACTTAGTAAAATACTTTGCATATTTCAATTGATCAAGTAAATCCTCTATTCTAGGTAGTGGGTAACGGTTCTTTACCGTAATTTTTTTCAATGCACGGAAGTCCACACACATGCACCATGTTCCATCCTTCTTTGGCACCAAAACAATAGGTGAACCATATGGCGAAGAAGATGACCCGATGATCCCTTTATCCAACAACTCTTGAATTTTCTTTTCAATTTCTACACTTTCCATCACTGACATCTTGTACATGCCAATATTAGGAAGAGGACAATCTTGTTGCAACTATATGTCATGTTGGATTCCTCTGTTGGGAGGCAATCCTTTTGGTTCCTAAAACATCTTATAATATTGGTTAACCACATCAACCAATTCAGATTTTAATTTTGAATCATAACCTTTAAAATCTTCATTATCAACATCATTCTTGGGTTTGATCATTAGAAGCACAAAATTCTTGCTTGAATTCACTAGTCCTTTCATCTGCCCCACATTAACAAGTGAAAGATTTAGTTTCTTGCTATGAGATCTTACAATATTTTACACTCCATCTTTGAACAAATGGTGTTTGTTTTCATGTATATGGAATATAACTTTTCTGTCATAGAGATATGGGCTGCCCAAAACTATACCACATATCTGTAATGGCACAACATCAAGCTCCACTTCATCTATGAAATTTGAGGTAATGACGAATATCAGTTTATGCTTTCTAGTTTCCTGCAATTGTGCATTGTCAAACACCCATCCAAGTGGATATGGTTTATGGTGTGGAATGGTTTCCAAGATTAAACTTTTGACAATGTTTTCAGAGATAAGATTGGTTTGAGGGCCACTATCAAAAAGTGTATCAATTTTTCTATGCTTTGAGATCACCCTTATGTGAAAAACTTATATCCTCTTCTTTTCATTTGGAGTTTCATTGTGTGAATATGAAGTACTAGTGCTAGCAATGGATTCTTTTCCTTTCATACCCATGGCTGTAACTTTAGTTTCATCACACGAATTGGATCCCAAATCATGTTGAGTGGTTACAATTGTCTTTGTTTTCCCTTGTTGTTGAATTATTTGGTTTCATTTTGGGATGAAGCTTCCAACAATGAGCTTCATTGTGACCCTCTTTGGAACATTGTTTACATGTTAATTTATCTCCTTCCCTCTTGATAGATGCATTTTTCTTTCCCTTCCATTTGAAACGATTTTATTTTCCTTTACTCTTAAATGGACTTTTACTACCCTCTTCTGGAATGTTTTTCCCTCTTGCCCCAAGATGAGCGGCTTGCACACAGACATCATCTAGATTATTGGGATTAAACATTAATATAGTATGCCTAAGGTAACTGTGTAAACCCCCTATGTACTTCAACAATGTGTCTTGTGATTGCAAATCCACGCCTAACATTAGAGACCTTTTTCTGAATTCTTGGGTGTAATCTTGCACATTTTGACCTTTAAGTTGTCTAAAGTTTTTCCAATTCATGATGCCTTTCTACATATGATCTAGAGGGTAGAATTGTTTTTTAATTGTAGCAATGAAATCAGACCAAGAAATTGAGATCTTACAATGTTTTTTATCTCCTCTTGTGTCTTTTATTCCCACGATACTAATGTTGCACCCTCCATTCTCAAGGAAGCTAACTAAATATTTATGTCATCCTCTTGAAGGTTTTGAATTCTGCAATAGACCTCCAACTGCCAAATCTCATTATCAAGCTTCTTTGCATTCACTTGACCATTATACGTGGGCAGTTCAAATTTAAATCAAGTTTTAATAAGGGTGATTTACCAGTTCCTTTTGAGGTATGTTGATGAGTATGAGTAAGCCTGGTTGTGTTAGTGGAAGAGGGTGAAGATGTCTGTTAAGAAGAAGATGAAGAAGATGGTGGAGACGGTGGAGGTTTACCTCCATTTCCATTACCTCCTCCTCCTAAAGAACCTTCTACTTTGGTAGGTTTGGAGATTTCACCCTCTAGCCTGGTATTCCTCTCTTCATAGAGGACCTTTACCATCTCTGTCATATCAAAGAAAGCCTTCTTGAAGATTTTCTCATCCTCTACCATTTTAGGCTCTCCTTCATGAGACATACTCATTGGAGTCTCAACTGCAACTTGAGGAAGAACCGATGTTGGAGATTGTGGCAACCTTGTCGTCCTTCCCCTTGACCCAACTTCAGGGCTTTCAACCAATTTCCCTCCTCTTTTGAGGTTTAACCTTGTAAGCATGACATAAACTTGCAAACAGTTAAATCCTTTTTTCACAAATAAAACCAAGTGCTATGATACCAAAATGATCTGATTAGGAAGATTAGTTTTGTTGTGCTAAGATCCTCCTGAGATTATAAACAAAATGTTATTCATGTGGATTCATGAGTTTATTGCAAGTGAAAAAGAGTTTTTATGTTAATTTTATGAGCAATTTAACATAAATAAGAAACTAAACAATAACATATAAATGTAAAGAACATCACCAACAACACATCACAACAGGAACATGATGAAGGAGTTCACCCCTCCTTGGCTATGTCTCCTTGGTCTAGCTTCCAATCACTTGGACCTCTCTATTATTCTCAAATGTGTAAAAATATGTGTTTATAATGCTCAAATGCTTATGCAACTTGCTCTAATGAGTCCATAATGTCCAAAAATGGCCATCTAGATTCTTTTTGCTCCCAATTTGGTCAAAAAATAAAGAAGTTATGACCTCTCCAAGTTTCTCCACTATTCGCTCGACAAATTGCCCAAAATCCAGCACCAAACCCTCATTTTCGCTTAGATTCCCTCTAACTGGCCACCAAATTTGCTGGAATTCGGGCGGATTTGTTGGGCAGATAATTTGGCCGCCAAGGCCTAAAAATTTGGAGAAAGGCCATATGGAGGGCCATGTGCCCAGGGGATAGCCCTCGGTGCTGGCCCCTTTTCCTCTGGCGTCACATAAATCTTGGCGGCTTAGATAACAGTGTTCACATGGGTGGTTATGTCGGTGGCCTGGCCCCCATAGGCTGGCCCAATCTGCGAACTTCATGCCATAACTCTTTAAAATAATTCACGCAGTCATAATGGTTAAAACCCACATATATGTTGCAATGGCGGAGACTCTGGAATATGGTATGGAGGTCGCAGGTTTGACCTCGCCTGCCTCTGCTCAGACTATAGAAAAGTTTTTAGTGGCCTCCTGGGCTGCTACATGGCGGCCTCTGGCTAGGCCACGTGTCAACCCGTGGTTGGCCACCCCACCAACCAATCAAAAGCACATAAATTTTACCAATACAAATGTGCCACTTGGCATGATATCATTCACTAAGGAGCTCATTGACCAAGTCAACATCCAAATACCCTGCCCAGTCAGTGCCACATCAGTAGTACAGGCTGCTGACTAGGCTATCCTTTTTTTTAAATTCCCATGTTTGGGAAAGTGGAAAAAACTCATTTATGGAGTCATACGGAGTCCGTTTTGTGTGAAATGAGTTGTGCAGGATCAAGATGACGAGCAATACACGGTCGTCTAGGTTCCACACCAATATGACAAATTTTAATTTTGAGCTATTTTTTTGAGCACCGGATCACCTGTTGAGTAAGAACTACCTTGATAACATAGTCAAAGGCATCTATCTCAATCTCAAATGGTTGCTACATGTATGCTAATGTGAGCTCTAGTGCAGAGAAGATGTGATGCTTCAACTTAGCAAATTCCTTCTAGTAGGATTTAGACCAAACGAACTTTACTTTTGTTTTGCCCTTGGTGACTTAACTCAAAGGCCAAGTGATATGAGAGACCCAACACGAACTTGCTGTAAAAATTGGTTGGACCCAGAAAGATGCGTAGCACTGTTAAAGTGGTTATGGCTGGAAAATCTCTAATAACTTGTATCTGGTTGGGTCCACATGTACACCCCACTCATTAATGATGTACCCCAGATATTGGACCTGGGTCATACCAAAAGTGCATTTCTTCAAATTGGCACACAACTTGTGTTGTCAGAGGGCTTGGAGGACCTGCTGAATATGGTGTAGGTGCTCTTCCCAACTCTGGCTGAAGGTCAGTATGTCGTCGAAATAAAATACCATGAATGAGTTGTTGAAGGGCCACAATATGTTGTCCATTAGCCTCATGAAGGTTGAGGGGACATTCGTTAACCCAAAAGGCATGATCAACTATTCGAAAAGGTCCTCCTTGGATTTGAAGGAAAACTTCCACACATCGGAGGGTTTGGTTGGCACCTAGTGATAACCAGACTTCAAATCAATCTTGTTGAAATATTTACCCCCCTTGAGCTAGTCCAGAAGGTCATCAATCTATGGGATTGGATACCCATTTTATACAATGATCTTATTTAATGCTCGATAGTCAATAGAGAGTCTCTAGGTGTCGTCTTTCTTTTGTACCAACATGATCGAGTTCCCACAAAATGATGAACTTGGCATGATGTGCCTTTCTGCAACAACTCCTAAATCTAACTCTTAATTTCATCATTCTCCAACATAGAGTGTTAGTAAATCGGTCTGTTGGGTAGTGGCACACCCGGGGTCAGATCGATGGAGTGCTTGACCTGACGGTGTAGGGGTACCTCTATAGGTGAGGTGAAGATGCCCTTGTACTCCTCCACGACCTTGTCCATCTGCTATTGTCGTGCAAAGGAGCCCTGTTTGGAGGTTGTGGATGTGGCCATATTATTCTTCTTTCCGTAAGGGAGAATCACAAGGAAGAAAAATTCCCCAGTCTGGGAAATGATCTTATTGCATTTCTTCACATATATCAAAGAGACAGTGGTATTGCTACCTCCAGTATCCTGTATAACTCATTTCCCAAAGAAATAATAACAGTGTGAGGCCTAGACTCATACACAAAATTATGCTTCCATAAGTATATATTACATCACAAACTTCAAGAAGAGAAACATCATACGATACCTCATACGTGAAGGGCTTGATGTTGTAGGGATGACGATATTGCTGGTTGACACAAAGGTCTTGTCCTTGGTGAAGCCACCTGATGATGTTTGATTGTAGGTGTGGCGTGGTCGGTAGGCCCAACCTCTTCACAACCTCTGCTGAAATGAGGTTCTTTTGGCTTCCACTGTCAACAATGAATTGCAACAGGGAACCCTTCACCAAAATTTGTGAGTGGAAGAGTCACTCCTCCTCCTCTAGATCTTTGGGCTCAATCTTTTGGATCTTGGTGGTGGTAACGTTGGCACTGGGCTCTACATCAATAATCTACTTCCCTTTGTCATTTCCCTTGTCAGGTTTTGACTCAGAGTTGGAACATGCATTTGATTCGAAAGCCTTCGTTTCAGCCACCAGTGACTACTTGTCTCGACATTGACTTGTGTTGTGAGTGGGTCTCTCATGGAACTCACACCATTTCCTTGTGTCCTTCTTTGTCTTCATGGTTTTTTATTTGCTTGCGACTTTGGCAGGTTGTCCTGGATCACCCTGCCTTGGACTTTTCCTTTTTTTCCTGCACATTGGGGGCACCTTTCCCTTGTTTTAGATTGGCAGATCCAAAGTCTCGCTTCTTCTGTTTAAATTTCTGCTTGATCTTGATAATGTATCGATAAGAAGTGCCAAACGAGGAGATGTCCAGGAAATCCATCTCGTCTTGGACGTACTTGTGTAGACAGTAGCGGTACT
Organism: Pinus taeda; assembly: GCA_000404065.3. NCBI lineage: Eukaryota > Viridiplantae > Streptophyta > Pinopsida > Pinales > Pinaceae > Pinus > Pinus taeda. The sequence continues at coordinate 56,659 of APFE030034535.1, read as the reverse complement.
TGAGTACCAAATTCCACTTAGAATCCTTGATGCCTAATTTCGTGCGAAGAGTATTAAAAATATTTGTGAACTCTAGCATGTGTCCACTTTATGTATTTATCTTCATAGCTCGTGACAAGGTAATACTTATCCTTAATGGCATCTCGGAAAGAATTTCAAGTGGGTGCGACTGAAAAGAGTGAGGGTTCCCTCTCATCCTTCTATTCAAAATATATTTCCCACGAATCCCTGACATAGAGGGTGGCTTTTAGGAGTGAAAACGTAATCTTTTCCCGATTGGACAAGTCATGAACTAAAAAATATCCTTCCAACATACTTAACCATCTATCTACAACATTTTCATCTATCTGGTCTTCAAATATGGGAATGTCAAAGTTGACTTATACCTTAAATGGAGTGGCGCCTCTAGAGTGGTTGTTGGATGAAGATGCATTGCGTATGGATAGTCGCCGAAGGATATGGGAAAAGTTATCCATCATTGTGTTCCCATGTCACTCGAGGGATTCCTCAAGAAATATTTTGAAATGATATCATGCTCCCTCATATTTCTTTTCTTTTGCCATGGTAGGCCATCAGGGTTTGTGAGGTTAGTCTTTCAAAGGTTCAACCAGTTCGAGCCCTAACTCCTTATACCCTGACCTTGTTGGGGACATGTAAAGAAAAGTAAAGAAAGAGCAGACCACTCTGATACCACTGATATAGGCTCATGTAGGAACAAAAAAAATATATATATATAAACATAAACATAGATATGCAACAGAAATAAATCTTTATTTCATTAATATTAAAGAACTGAAAGATGCTTATAAGCAGACTGGAAATAAACTAGCTCAGGCGATGGTAGCTTATCTTTGAGAAGGTATCTGACAACTACATGCCTTTGAACTATGTTACAATGAGGCTCAAGGGCCTTTTTATTATTGAACAATAAAGGGAAACCATAAACAACCAAAACCCTAACCTCAGGAGATGGAATGCTAAGAGTTTGTGGGCCCCATTGGGGTTGGTTGAGCAACCAAATTCCTAGGGCCGTAACTTGGTCATATGATTTATGTTTGACATGTATGATACCTCGTTGGAAATATCTCGATGAGTACTACAATATTTTCAACTAGATTTCCTATTGTGGACCTAAAAAAAACTTTGTTTAGGGGGCCATAACAACTCCTAAAGTTTAAGGCCCGAAAAATTGCTAAAAATAGTAAATGCTGCTATAATCAAGGAAATTGATGAAATCGACTAGAGGTCTAGGTGGAATAGGAGGGTGGCCACCAACATCTACCTAGATCAAAGAGATGCTCACCCCCATCTGGGTCTCCAGGCTCATTTTTCTTGACCTTGGTTATGGAAACTGTGGCACTGGGTTATGTATCAATGATCAGTTTCCCCTTATTGGGTTATGGCTCAGATTTGGAACATGCATCTGACTCTGAAGCTTTTACCTCGTCCACAAGTGAATAATTTGCGTGACATTCATTTGTGTTGTGAATGGGGCTCTTGTGGAACACACACCACTTCCTTATGTCTTTCTTCGTCTTCCCATTACTATTGTTTACTTGTGGCTTTGATGGGTTGTCCTAGGTTGTTCCATCGTGGCCTTGTCCTTTGTTATGTGTTTTGGAGGTGGCTTTGCCAAGCTTCGGATTCACATATCCAAAGTATCACTTCTTCTATTGAAACTTCTGCTCGATCTTGACATCATATTAGTACATTGCTTCAAGCGAGGAGATATCTAGGAACTCCATTTCTTCCTGGATGTATTTGTGAATATAAACATGGTACTTGAGCACCAAATGTCGCTCATAGTCCTTGATACCTAACTTTTTGCACAGGGTATGAAAAATATTCGTGAAGTCTGGCACTTCTTGGTCCCTTTCTTTCATAGTGTGGTCCATTTTATGTACATGTCTTCATAGCTCCCAACAGGGTAATATTATTTTTTAACGATGTCTCAAAAAGAATTGCAAGAGGTTGTGACTGAAAATAATGAGGATTCTTCCTCGTCCCTTTGCTCACAATAAGTTTCCCACCATTCCTTGACATGGGGGGCGGTCTTAAGGAGTGAAAAAGTAATATTTTCTTTATTGGAAAATTATGGTCCAAAAACTAACCTTCCTACATATTTAACCATTTATATATAGCATTTACTTCTATCTAGCCTTCAAATATAGGAGTGTTGAAGTTAACCTATGCCTTAAAGGGGGCGATGCTTCACCCATTGGTATCCGCCAAAGGATCTCAAAAAAATTATCCATCATCTCATTCCTTTGTTACTTGAGGGCTTCTTCAAGTAACAATTTGAAATGATCTCCTGCTCCCTCATCTTTTTTTTATTCTGCCATGGGAGGGTGTCAGGGTCAGTGAGGTTGGTCTTGCAAGGGATCAACCAGTTCAATTCCCAACTCCTTATACCCCAACCTCATTGGGGACATGCACAGAAAAACAAAGAAAAAGTGGACAACTTTAGGAGGAGTCTACACTCTTTGAGACCCTTTATTATTTCAAAAGATTCAAGAATGGAAATCTCCACATTGGGTAGCCCTCAACCTTCTCCATTTTCCTTCACAATAGGCATGTTCTATTATTAATGTTTATATACCAATTTCTTATCAAGACAAATTGATTTGCAGGAATTATCTTCATAATACCTGTGATCTAGATAAATCCTCTAAACTCATTTTCTGGGGTCAATTTAATACCATTTTACATACATGGGAGAAAATAGGTAGATCACAAGTTAAAGAGCTATCTAGAGAACATATGGAAGATATAATATTGCATTTGGAATTGCTATATATAAAAATAACAAAAGGAAATTCATGTGGAACAACCAAAGGTTGGATAAGGGAATGTAATGACAAGTCTAGATAAGTTTCTAGTAAGTGGTGAATTTCTTGTTCAACATTTCTCTCTATCCTCTTGAGCATTGGTTTAGGGAATTTCAAACCATACGCCCATTATTTGATAAATTCATTAACTAATAAATTATGGCCCTCTTCCATATCAGTTCAATCCTCTTTAGATCCATTTAGAAGGCCTCTATGATATTATCTCCAAGTCTTGACTCATTTGGGCCATTGGTTCCCCTATCAATGTCTAAGAGCTAAATATCAAAGTGGCTAAATTATCCCTAAAATCCTAGACAAAAGAAAAGTATAAATCTAGAGAAAAGGAGATAAGATCACTCAAATCAAATCTAGAAGCAATTCATTTAAAAATGGAGTGGAACCCTTTCTTTGTGGAGATCT
>APFE030034535.1:35968-52661 GCA_000404065.3 Pinus taeda | reverse complement strand
ATCTTACCCTTCCACCTTGAAAGCAAAGGAAGAAAGGTGGAGGCTTAAATCTAGGAGTCTATGGCTCAAGGAAAGTGACAAAATTACAAAAAAATTCCATAAGCAAGCAAAAACGAGGCTATTGAAAAATAATGTTAAATAAATTTTGGTGGGAGGGAAAGAAATTTCCTCCTTTGATAGTATCAGGGGGGGAAGCTTACTGACACTACAAAAACTTGTACTCTGAACAAAGTTCCCCTCTTCGTTAGGTTGATGATGAAGCAATGATGGAAAATATCCTTATTCTAATTACTCAAAAGGATAATGAGTTATTATTGAATTCAATTACAAAAGAGGAAATCTAGACAATTCTAATGTCTTTTAGCCGAGATAAATCTCTTGGTCCAAATGGAGTTTTAGCTCATTTTGACCAACATTACTGGTATATTATCAAAGTCAATTTATCTGGGATGATGAATTACATGTTCCGACACTCCAAGATGGGAGGAGGGATCAACTCCACCTTCCTCGCCTTGGTGCCAAAAAAGGTCAAACACTCTTTTCTTTTTTTATGTTTTGACCTATTTATATTTTATTGTTTCTTATAAAATTATGTCAAAATTGATTGCATCTCATCTTAAGATGTTTTACCTGAGCTAATTTTAGAAAATCAAGGAGATTTATAAGCAAAAAGAAAATAGTGAATAACATCATTTTGGTGCAAGAAGCTATTCAGTCAAGTAAAAGTAGGAAAGAAAAAGGAATAGTCATTAAATTTGACATGTCTAATGACTTTGATAGAGTAAGAGACTCCCTCCTATTTGATGTTCTAAATAAATTTGGATTTGATAATAAATTTATTAGCTAGATATCAAACTGCATTAAGGCGCCTTGGATATCCTCATTAGTCAATGGTAGACTGTTGGGCTTGTTCAAGGCCACTCGTGGAATTAGACAGGGATGCTCCCTATCTCTTTTTTTGTATTATTATGGTAGATTCATTAAGTATAAGGCTAGAAAAATAAAGGACACTTGGACCTTATCAGGGATCATATCCATAAGAGGGGTAATGATTTAAGTCACTCACAGTTTGTTGATGATACTTTGTTGTTGGGGGAGCCTTAGAGGCCATTGCAAATCGTTTCATATTGGTATTGGACATTTTTGTTGCAGCCTTAGGGGGACTAATTAATGGAACTACTAGCTTTATCTACACATGGAATATCAGTTCTAATGTACAAATACTCTTGACTCGTTGACTGCGATTTCCAATTCTAGAGTCTTGGTCCCGATTCTTTTACTTGAGGATCCCATTTCACCAAAACCCTTCTCTCATCCTTCCTGGGATCTATTATTAGAAAAATTTAAATCAAAGTTTTCTCATTGGGAAGCACAATGGATGAATCCATCTAGAAGAGTAATCTTAATCCAATTTATCCTTTCCACTCTTCCTCTTTATCAATTCAATTCTATGTCGGCTCCTAAAGGAGTTAGAGATTCCCTTCTCATGGAAATAAGGAAATTCCTTTGGTAAGGTGGGAAATAAAACTCCATATGATTTCACTTAATTAAATTGGTCATGGTATACACTTTAAAAACTCATGGGGTATTAGGCATCAAAGACATCTTGCTTATGGATTTAGTGGAAATCTAGAATGGAGGCTTATTTCATCAAAAAATGATTGGTGGAAGTAAGTCTAAGTGAATAAATATTTCCCCAATGAAAGGAGAAGCTACTTAAAATTTCCAAATTATATCAAGGGAGGTTCCCACATTTGGAGACTAATCTCTATTGTTATCCTGTTAGTCAAAATAAATCTCACTTGGAGTCTTGGAAATGGATGTTTATTAATATATAGGCTTCATTCTACAAAATTATTGCCTTGAATCTTGCAATCCATTTAATCCTTTCAGAATTTGGCTTAAAAAACAATGCATATTCACATTGTTTGATATATGGACATGGTCAAAAAGTGAAGGCTAGAATGGTTGGTATTGGAGAGTGGTCTCTCTTCCTTTGTCTTCTCTAGTGCGGGATCCAGAACTTGAGTTTTTTGGTTGCACTCCCATCTCCTTATTAACAAAATATCATAGAGGTTGGGATCATTCCTTATACAAGGTAAGGTATAGGTATAACACACTCCTCTTTCTAGATGGTATTCCACCCAAATCAATAATGTGGTCTCATTTATGGATCTTAGATGTTCTTCCCAAAATTAATAATTTTTTTTCTAGATGTTAGCCCACAACAAAATTTGACAATAAAAAATGTGCAGAAAAGGGGATTAGTAGGGCCTTCCATATGTGATTTATGCAAAGAAGAAGAAGACACCATAGCCCACTTATTCCAAGATTGCAAGTTTTCTAAGCATGGGAATGTGTCATAAATAAAATCCCCACCAAATTGTATGGCCATCAAGTACCATCCATCTCTTTGATTTGTGGGGTAAGCAGTATGCAAGTTTCTTGTAAGGAAAACCAACCTTCAAAAAGGATAAGGTGGGATCTTCCTAAGTTTATATGTTAGATAATATGAATGGCTAAAAATTGAGCTTTTTTTTCAAAATAAACTCTCATCCCCTCTAAAGGTTATGATTAGAGTTTTCTCCCTTAATTGAAGCATTGAATTCTCACAATTCCTTCTCACATTCCTCCTAGGAAGTGGATAACATGGAAGAAACACAGATTCAAGGCTTCAATCTACAAGAACAAATTAATTTGAGAGTTGAAAAAATAAAATAAAGGAAAGCTTAGATTGACGAAGGATGAATGACTTTTACAACAAACTCATCTAGTTCTATTGATTGACAGGGCCTCAAAATCCAATCCAAGCATGGCAAAATTTTTTTGGGAGGGCAATGGGTAATATATTACCTCGAAGGAAAAAGAGAAATTTTGTATTCTTAGGGTCCAGGTTCAACAACAAACAATTAAGCAGAAGCCTATAGCCTTTGTCACCTATAGCCTTTATTAAGGTCTACTCCAAGCACTATCATTGAAAGCCACCAAGTTAACTGCAATAGGGGACTCTTCTCTCCTAATCTCTCATTTACAAAGAGGCTCCTCCCTTAATATTTGAAATTGAAGACTCTCCTTGCAAGAATAATAGGTTTTCTTGATAAATTTGAACAATAGGAAACCTTCGTATTCCAAGACATAACAAGTCATAGAGGCTGACTTGTTGGCAAATCGTGGAGTCAGATTAACAAAAGGGGACTTGGTGGTTAACACCAATACAAATAAATGCTTGATTCCTTAAAGTGCTAGAATACCATCATGTTCAAAAGCACAAGGGGCCTTTCGAAATATGAAAACAAGTGGAGTAATCAGTTGACTACATGGAGGTTTCTTTGAGCTCCCAAACCTCAACATGCTAGTAGAGAAAGAAAATGACAAAGAGGACAATAATAGCTAATCAACAACATAACTCAAAAAAATAAATTGGTACACAATTATATGTCAAATTTATTTTATTTTCGTTAGAACCTGCCCGAGAGTGTCGAAAGAAATATATATATATATTTATATTATTCTTTCGACACTCTCGGGGCAGGTTCTGTGATTGTGTTGACAAGAAGTGATCACATTAGGTGGATTTGCCTAGTATATATATAGGGGTGGGAGACCCTATTTCTTAAGCCTTATCATAATGTGTCAAAGATGCCCCATAGAATTTAAATCAGATAAAAAAATAACATCCCATAATATCCAAACTCAATTATTCTATGAGAAAATAAGTAAGCAATTGAATAATTATCTAGAAAATTGGAATTTCAAAATAAACACACATGTCAAATTTAACAATTTTCACACCCCACTAACCAGTTTTCACAATTTCAAAAATATCTCAATGTTTTTGAAGATTTTAGAACCATATTTAACGACAAAATCACCCTTGACAAGCAATTTACCCCTCACATGCCTCATTACCTCATTAAAGTTAGTACACGAACGCTAAAACCCAAAAATATCTATTTAAAAAGGCCAATCGCTTCAAAGTGGATAATACCCCAAAACGCTAAAACCCAAAAATATGTATATAAAAAGCCCAATCGCTTCAAAGTTGGTAATAGCCCATATTATGACTAGTATTGTAAAGAGGGTTAGGAATGACAGGTGTCGGTCAACCCCTGACGATGTTTTCTTTATGTGTTCATCGACAGCGACAGATGGCATATTCCGGGACTATCGTGCAAATCAGGACTTGCACCTATCTCGTGATTATTATTCTAAATTGGCGTGTGATAAATCAAATAAAAATTGGTTGCTGTCTTCGGTCACATGATATGCACCTACCTCGTGATTAATATTCTAGATTGGCGTGGGATAAATCAAATAAAAATTGTTTGCTGCCTTCGGTCACATGGGTATGCTGTGGTAAGTGTAACGTATTAAAAGCATACAATTGTTTTTTTTTTTAAACTAAGGTCACATGTCACAGTCAGAGTTGAATGTGTGAGAATCTTTATCTCAACTTGATTTTTTACTATTATGGAGATGTATATTCAATTTGTATTCGGCTTAACGCCATTCATGTCATGTATATTTAATTTGTATTCATATATTTATATTCCCTAGTTGAAATAGATCATATCTCTTTTTATTTTCAAAGAGATGATTTGCATAAAAGATTTGATTTTTTTTTGTGCTTGATAGATTCGCAATTAAGAATTCTGCAATAGACCTCCAACTGCCAAATTTAATTATCAAGCTTTTTTGCATTCACTTGATCATTATACGTGGGCAATTCAAATTTAAATCAAGTTTTAATAAGGGTGATTTACCAGTTCCTTTTGAGGTATGTTGATGAGTATGAGTAAGCCTGGTTGTGTTAGTGGAAGAGGGTGAAGATGTCTGTTAAGAAGAAGATGAAGAAGATGGTGGAGACGGTGGAGATTTACCTCCATTTCCATTACCTCCTCCTCCTAAAGAACCTTCTACTTTGGTAGGTTTGGAAATTTCACCCTCTAGCTTGGTATTCCTCTCTTCATAGAGGACCTTTACCATCTCTGTCATATCAAAGAAAGCCTTCTTGAAGACTTTCTCATCCTCTACCATTGTAGGCTCTCCTTCATGAGACATACTCATTGGAGTCTCAACTGCAACTTGAGGAAGAACTGATGTTGGAGATTGTGGCAACCTTGTCGTCCTTCCCCTTGACCCAACTTCAGGGCTTTCAACCAGTTTTCCCTCCTCTTTTGAGGTTTAACCTTGTAAGCATGACATAAACTTGCAAATAGTTAAATCCTTTTTTCACAAATAAAACCAAGTGCTATGATTAGGAAGATTAGTTTTGTTGTGCTAAGATCCTCCTAAGATTATAAACAAAATGTTATTCATGTGGATTCATGAGTTTATTGCAAGTGAAAAGAGTTTTTATGTTAATTTTATGAGCAATTTAACATAAATAAGAAACTGAACAATAACATATAAATGTAAAGAACATCACCAACAACACATCACAACAGGAACATGATGAAGGAGTTCACCCCTCCTTGGCTATGTCTCCTTGGTCTAGCTTCCAATCACTTGGACCTCTCTATTATTCTCAAATGTGTAAAAATATGTGTTTATAATGCTCAAATGCTTATGCAACTTGCTCTAATGAGTCCAGAATGTCCAAAAATGGCCATCTAGATTTTTTTTGCTTCCAATATGGTCGAAAACTAAAGAAGTTATGACCTCTCCAAGTTTCTCCACTATTCGCTCCAAAAATTGCCCAAAATCCAGCACTGAACTCTCATTTTCGCTCAGATTCCCTCTAACTGGCCACCAAATTCATTGGAATTCGAGCGTTTGTGGGGCAGATAATTTGGCTGCCAAGGCCTAAAAATTTGGAGAAAGGCCATACGGAGGGCCATGTGCCCAGGGGATAGCCCTCGGTGCTGGCCCCTTTTCCTCTGGCGTCACATAAACGTTGGCGGCTTAGATAGCGATGTTCACATGGGCAGTTATGTCTGTGGCTTGACCCCCACAGGCTGGCCCAATCTACGAACTTCGTGCCATAACTCTTTAAATAATTCACACAGTCATAATGGTTAAAACCCACGTATATGCTGCAATGGCGGAGACTCTGGAATATGGTTGGGAGGTCGCAGGTTTGACCTCGCCTACCTCCAATCAGACTATAGAAAAGTTTTTAGTGGCCTCCTGGGTTGCTACATGGCAGCCTCTGGCTAGGCCACGTGTCAACCCGTGGTTGGCCACCCCACCAACCAATCAAAAGCACATAAATTTTACCAATACAAATGTGCCACTTGGCATGATATCATTCGCTAAGGAGCTCATTGACCAAGTCAACATCCAAATACCCTGCCTAGTCAGTGCCACATCAGTAGTACAGGCTGTTGACTAGGCTATCCTTTTTTTTTAAATTCCCCTGTTTGGGAAAGTGGAAAAAACTCATTTATGGAGTCATACGGAGTCCGTTTTGTGTGAAATGAGTTGTGCGGGATCAGGATGACGAGCACTACATGGTCGTCTAGGTTCCACACCAATATTACAAATTTGAATTTTGAGCTATTTTTTTGAGCACCTGATCACCTGTTGAGTAAGAACTACCCTGATAACATAGTCAAAGGCATCTGTCTCAATCTCAAATGGTTGCTACAGGTATGCTAATGTAAGCTCTAGTGTAGAGAAGATGTGATGCTTCAACTTAGCAAATTCCTTCTAGTAGGATTTAGACCAAAAGAACTTTACTTTTGTTTGCCCTTGATGACTTAACTCAAAGGCCAAGTGATATGAGAGAAACCCAACACGAACTTGCTGTAGAAATTGGTTGGACCCAGAAAGGTGCGTAGCACCGTTAAAGTGGTTATGGCTGGCAAATCTCTAATAACTTGTATCTTGGTTGGGTCCACATGTACACCCCACTCATTAATGATGTACCCCAGATATTGGACCTGGGTCATACCAAAAGTGCATTTCTCCAAATTGGCACACAACTTGTGTTGTCAGAGGGCTTGGAGGACCTGCCGAATATGGTGTAGGTGCTCTTCCCAACTCTGGCTGAAGGTCAGGATGTCGTCGAAATAAAATACCATGAATGAGTTGTTGAAGGGCCACAATATGTTGTCCATTAGCCTCATGAAGGTTGAGGGGACATTCGTTAACCCAAAAGGCATGATCAACTATTCGAAAAGGTCCTCCTTGGATTTGAAGGAAATCTTCCACACATCGAAGGGTTTGGTTGGCACCTAGTGATAACCAGAATTCAAATCAATCTTGTTGAAATATTTACCCCCCTTGAGCTAGTCCAGAAGGTCATCAATCCGTGGGATTGGATACCCATTTTATACAATGATCTTTTTTAATGCTCGATAGTCAATAGAGAGTCTCTAGGTGTCGTCTTTCTTTTGTACCAACATGATCGGGTTCCCACAGAATGATGAACTTGGCATGATGTGCCTTTCTGCAAAAACTCCTAAATCTAACTCTTAATTTCATCATTCTCCAACATAGAGTGTTAGTAAATCAGTCTGTTGGGTAGTGGCACACCCGGGGTCAGATCGATGGAGTGCTTGACCTGATAGTGTAGGGGTACCTCTGTAGGTGAGGTGAAGATGCCCTTGTACTCCTCCACGACCTTGTCCATCTGCTACTGTCATGCAAAGGAGCCCTGTTTGGAGGTTGTGGATGTGGCCATATTATTCTTCTTTCCCTTAGGGATAATCACAAGGAAGAAAAATTCCCCAGTCTGGGAAATGATCTTATTGCATTTCTTCACATATATCAAAGAGACGGTGGTATTGCTACCTCCGGTATCCTATATAACTTATTTCCCAAAGAAATAATAACAGTGTGAGGCTTAGACTCATACACAAAATTATGCTTCCATAAGTATATATTACATCACGAACTTCAAGAAGAGAAACATCATACGATACCTCATACGTGAAAGGCTTGATGTTGTAGGGATGACGACATTGCTGGTTGACACAAAGGTCTTGTCCTTGGTGAAGCCACCTGACGATGTATGATTGCAGGTGTGGCGTGGTCGGTAGGACCAACCTCTTCACAACCTCTGCTGAAATGAGGTTCTTTTGGCTTCCACTATCAACAATGAATTGCAACGGGGAACCCTTCACCCAAATTTGTGAGTGGAAGAGTCACTCCTCCTCCTCTAGATCTTCGGGCTCAATCTTTTGGATCTTGGTGGTGGTAACGTTGGCACTGGGCTCTACATCAATAATCTACTTCCCTTTTTCATTTCCCTTGTCAGGTTTTGACTCAGAGTTGGAACATGCATTTGATTCATAAGCCTTCATTTCAACCACCAGTGACTGCTTGTCTCGACATTGACTTGTGTTGTGAGTGGGTCTCTTATGAAACTCACACCATTTCCTTGTGTCCTTCTTTGTCTTCATGGTTTTTTATTTTCTTGCGGCTTTGGCAGGTTGTTCTGGATCACCTTGCCTTGGACTTTTCCTTTTTTTCCTACACATTTGGGGCACCTTTCCCTTGTTTTAGATTGGCAGATCCAAAGTCTCGCTTCTTCTGTTTAAATTTCTGCTTGATCTTGATAATGTATCGATAAGAAGTGCCAAACGAGGAGATGTCCAGGAAATCCATCTCGTCTTGGACGTACTTGTGTAGACAGTTGCAGTACTTGAGTACCAAATGCCACTTAGAATCCTTGATGCCTAATTTCGTGCGAAGAGTATTAAAAATAATTGTGAACTCTAGCATGTGTCCACTTTATGTATCTATCTTCATAGCTCGTGACAAGGTAATACTTATCCTTAATGGCATCTCGGAAAGAATTTCAAGTGGGTGCGACTGAAAAGAGTGAGGGTTCCCTCTCATCCTTCTATTCACAATATATTTCCCACCAATCCCTGACATAGAGGGTGGCTTTTAGGAGTGAAAACGTAATCTTTTCCTGATTGGAAAAGTCATGAACTAAAAAATATCCTTCCAACATATTTAACCATCTATCGACAACATTTTCATCTATCTGGTCTTTAAATATGGGAATGTCAAAGTTGACTTATACCTTAAATGGAGTGGTGCCTCTAGAGTGGTTGTTGGATAAAGATGCATTGCCTATGGATAGTCGCCAAAGGATATGGGAAAAGTTATCCATCATTGTGTTCCCATGTCACTCGAGGGATTCCTCGAGAGATATTTTGAAATGATATCATGCTCCCTCATATTTCTTTTCTTCTGCCATGGTAGGCCACCAGGGTTTGTGAGGTTGGTCTTTCAAAGGTTCAACCTGTTCGAGCCCTAACTCCTTATACCCTGACCTTGTTGGGGACATGTAAAGAAAAGTAAAGAAAGAGAAGACCACTTTGATACCACTGATATAGGCTCATGTAGGAACACAAAAAATATAGATATAAACATAAACATAGATATGCAACAGAAATAAATTTGTATTTCATTAATATTAAAGAACTGAAAGATGCTTATAAGTAGAATGGAAATAAACTAGCTCAGGCAATGGTAGCTTATCTTTGAGAAGATATCTGGCAGCTACATGCCTTTGAACTACGTTACAATGAGGATCAAGGGCCTTTTTATTATTGAACAATAAAGGGAAACCATGAACAACCAAAACCCTAACCTCGGGAGATGGAATGCTAAGAGTTTGTGGGCCCCATTGGGGTTGGTTGAGCAACCAACTTCCCAAGGTTGTAACTTGGTCATATGATATATGTTTGACATGTACGATACCTCGTTGGAAATATCTCGCTGTGTACTACAAGATTTTCAACTAGATTTCTTATTGTGGACCTAAAAAAAACTTTGTTTAGGGGGCCATAACAAGTCCGAAAGTTTAAGGCCCGAAAAATTGCTAAAAATAGTAAATGCTGCTATAATCAAGGAAATTGATGAAATCGACTAGAGGTCTAGGTGGAATAGGAGGGTGGCCACCAACATCTACCTGGATCAAAGAGATGCTCACCCCCATCTGGATCTCCAGGCTCATTTTTCTTGACCTTGGTTATGGAAACTATGGCACTAGGTTATGTATCAATGATCAGTTTCCCCTTATTGGGTTATGGCTCAGAATTGGAACATGCATCTGACTCTGAAGCTTTTACCTCGACCACAAGTGACTAATTTGCGTGACATTCATTTGTGTTGTGAATGGGGCTCTTGTGGAACACGCACCACTTCCTTATGTCTTTCTTCGTCTTCCCATTACTATTGTTTACTTGTGGCTTTGATGGGTTGTCCTAGGTTGTTCCACCGTAGCCTTGTCCTTTGTTATGTGTTTTGGAGGTGGCTTTGCCATGCTTCAGATTCACATATCCAAAGTATCACTTCTTCTATTGAAACTTCTGCTCGATCTTGACATCATATCAGTACATTTCTTCAAGCGAGGAGATATCTAGGAACTCCATTTCTTCCTGGATGTATTTGTGAATATAAACATGGTACTTGAGCACCAAATGTCGCTCATAGTCCTTGATACCTAACTTTTTGCACAGGGTATGAAAAATATTCGTGAAGTTTGGCACTTCTTGGTCCCTTTCTATCATAGTGTGGTCCATTTTATGTACTTGTCTTCATAGCTCCCAACAGGGTAATATTGTTTTTTAACGACGTCTCAAAAAGAATCCCAAGAGGGTGTGAATGAAAATAATGAGGATTCTTCCTCGTCCCTTTGCTCACAATAAGTTTCCCACCATTCCTTGACATGGGGGGCGGTCTTAAGGAGTGAAAAAGTAATATTTTCTTTATTGGAAAAATTATGGTCCAAAAGCTATCCTTCCTACATATTTAACCATTTATATATAGCATTTACTTCTATCTAGCCTTCAAATATAGGAGTATTGAAGTTAACCCGTGCCTTAAAGGGGGCGATGCTTCACCCATTGGTATCCGCCAAAGGATCTCAGAAAAATTATCCATCATCTCGTTCCTTTGTTACTTCAGGGCTTCTTCAAGTAACAATTTGAAATGATCTCCTGCTCCCTCATCTTTTTTTTATTTTGCCATGGGAGGGTGTCAGTGCCAGTGAGGTTGGTCTTGCAAGGGATCAACCAGTTCAATTCCCAACTCCTTATACCCCAACCTCACTGGGGACATGCACAGAAAACACAAAGAAAAAGTGGACAACTTTAGGAGGAGTCTACACTCTTTGAGACCCTTTATTATTTCAAAAGATTCAAGAATGGAAATCTCCACATTGGGTAGCCCTCAACCTTCTCCATTTTCCTTCACAATAGGCGTGTTCTATTATTAATGTATATATACCAATTTCTTATCAAGACAAATTAATTTGCAAGAATTATCTTCATAATACTTGTGATCTAGATAAATCCTCTAATCTCATTTTCTAAGGTCATTTTAATACCATTTTACATACATGGGAGAAAATAGGTAGATCACAAGTTAAAGAGCTATATGGAGAACATATGGAAGATATAATATTGCATTTGGAATTGCTATATATAAAAATAACAAAAGGAAATTCATGTGGAACAACTAAAGGTTGGATAAGGGAATGTAATGACAAGTCTAGATAAGTTTCTAGTAAGTGGTGAATTTCTTGTTCAACATTTCTCTCTATCCTCTTGAGCATTGGTTTAGGGAAGTTCAAAACATACGCCCATTATTTGATAAATTCATTAACTAATAAATTATGGCCCTCTTCCATATCAGTTCAATCCTCTTTAGATCCATTTAGAAGGCCTCTATGATATTATCTCCAAGTCTTGACTCATTTGGGCCATTGGTTCCCCTATGAATGTCTAGGAGCTAAATATTAAATTGGCTAAATTATCCCTAAAATCCTAGACAAAAGAAAAGTATAAATCTAGAGAAAAGGAGATAAGATCACTCAAGTCAAATCTAGAAGCAATTCATCAAAAAATGGAGTGGAACCCTTTCTTTGTGGAGATCTTAATGGGGGGTAGGTACAATTGAATCTTACCCTTCCACCTTGAAAGCAAAGGAAGAAAGGTGGAGGCTTAAATCTATGAGTCTATGGCTCAAGGAAAGTGACAAAATTACAAAAAAATTCCATAAGCAAGCAAAAACGAGGCTATTGAAAAATAATGTTAAATAAATTTTGGTGGGAGGGAAAGAAATTTCCTCCTTTAATAGTATCAGGGGGGGAAGCTTATTGACACTACAAAAACTTGTACTCTGAACAAAGTTCCCCTCTTCGTCAGGTTGATGATGAAGCAATGATGGAAAATATCCTTATTCTAATTACTCAAAAGGATAATGAGTTATTATTGAATTCAATTACAAAAGAGGAAATCTAGACAATTCTAATGTCTTTTAGCCGAGATAAATCTCTCGGTCCAAATGGAGTTTTAGCTCATTTTGACCAACATTACTGGTATATTATCAAAGTCAATTTACATGGGATGATGAATTACATGTTTCGACACTCCAAGATGGGAGGAGGGATCAACTCCACCTTCCTCGCCTTGGTGCCAAAAAAGGTCAAACACTCTTTTCTTTTTTATGTTTTGACCTATTTATATTTTATTGTTTCTTATAAAATTATGTCAAAATTGATTGCATCTCATCTTAAGATGTTTTACCTGAGCTAATTTTAGAAAATCAAGGAGATTTATAAGCAAAAAGGAAATAGTGAATAACATCATTTTGGTGCAAGAAGATATTCACTCAAGTAAAAGTAGGAAAGAAAAAGGAATAGTCATTAAATTTGACATGTCTAATGACTTTGATAGAGTAAGAGACTCCCTCCTATTTGATGTTCTAAATAAGTTTGGATTTGATAATAAATTTATTAGCTAGATATCAAACTGCATTAAGGCGCCTTGGATATCCTCATTAGTCAATGGTAGACTGTTAGGCTTGTTCAAGGCCACTCGTGGGATTAGATAGGGATGCTCCCTATCTCTTTTTTTGTATTATTATGGTAGATTCATTAAGTATAAGGCTAGAAAAATAAAGGACACTTGGACCTTATCAGGGATCATATCCACAAGAGGGGTAATGATTTTAAGTCACTCTTAGTTTGTTGATGATACTTTGTTGTTGGGGGAGCCTTAGAGGCCATTGCAAATCGTTTCATATTGGTATTGGACATTTTTGTTGCAGCCTTAGGGGGACTAATTAATGGAACTAATAGCTTTATCTACACATGGAATATCAGTTCTAATGTACAAAGACTCTTGACTCGTTGACTGCAATTTCCAATTCTAGAGTCTTGGTCCTGATTCTTTTACTTGAGGATCCCATTTCACCAAAACCCTTCCCTCATCCTTCTTGGGATCTATTATTAGAAAAATTTAAATCAAAGTTTTTTCATTGGGAAGTACAATGGATGAATCCATCTATAAGAGTAATATTAATCCAATTTATCCTTTCCACTCTTCCTCTTTATCAATTCAATTCTATGTCAGCTCCTAAAGGAGTTAAAGATTCCCTTCTCATGGAAATAAGGAAATTCCTTTGGTAAGGTGGGAAATAAAACTCCATATGATTTCACTTAATTAAATGGGTCATGGTATACACTTTAAAAACTCATGGGGGATTAGGCATCAAAGACATCTTGCTTATGAATTTAGTAATGGGTGGAAATCTAGAATGGAGGCTTATTTCATCAAAAAATGATTGGTGGAAGTAAGTCTAAGTGAATAAATATTTCCCCAACGAAAGGAGAAGCTACTTAAAATTTCCAAATTATATCAAGGGAGGTTCCCACATTTGGAGACTAATCTCTATTGTTATCCTGTTAGTCAAAATAAAGCTCACTTGGAGTCTTGGAAATGGATGTTTATTAATAAATAGGCTTCATTCTACAAAATTATCGCCTTGAATCTTGCAATCCATTTAATCCTTTCAGAATTTGGCTTTAAAAACAATGCATATTCACATTGTTTGATATATGGACATGGTCAAAAAGTGAAGGCTAGAATGGTTGGTATTGGAGAGTGGTCTCTCTTCCTTTGTCTTCTCTAGTGCGGGATTCGGAACTTGAGTTTTTTGGTTGCACTCCCATCTCCTTATTAACAAAATATCATAGAGGTTGGGATCATTCCTTATACAAGGTAAGGTATAGGTATAACACACTCCTCTTTCTAGATGGTATTCCACCCAAATCAACAATGTGGTCTCATTTATGGATCTTAGATTTTCTTCCCAAAATTAATATTTTTTTTCTAGATGTTAGCCCACAAAAAAATTTGACAATAAGAAATGTGCAGAAAAGGGGATTAGTAGGGCCTTCCAGATGTGATTTGTGCAAAGAAGAAGAAGACACCATAGCCCACTTATTCCAAGATTGCAAGTTTTCTAAGCATGGGAATGTGTCATAAATAAAATCCCCACCAAATTGTATGGCCATCAAGTACCATCCATCTCTTTGATTTGTGGGGTAAGCAATATGCAAGTTTCTTGCAAGGAAAACCAACCTTCAAGAAGGATAAGGTGGGATCTTCCTAAGTTTATATGTTAGATAATATGAATGGCTAAAAATTGAGCTTTTTCTTCAAAATAAACTCTCATCCCCTCTAAAGGTTATGATTAGAGTTTTCTCCCTTAATTGAAGCATTGAATTCTCACAATTCCTTCTCACATTCCTCCTAGGAAGTGGATAACATGGAAGAAACACGGATTCAAGGCTTCAATCTACAAGAACAAATTAATTTGAGAGTTGAAAAATAAAATAAAGGAAAGCTTAGACTGACGAAGGATGAATGACTTTTACAACAAACTCATCTAGTTCTATTGATTGACAGGGCCTCAAAATCCAATCCAAGCATGGCAATTTTTTTTGGGAGGGCAATGGGTAATATATTACCTCGAAGGAAAAGGAGAAATTTTGTATTCTTGGGGTCTAGGTTCAACAACAAACAATTAAGCAGAAGCCTATAGCCTTTATCACCTATAGCCTTTATTAAGGTCTACTCCAAGCACTATCATTGAAAGCCGCCAAGTTAAATACAATAGGGGACTCTTGTCTCCTAATCTCTTATTTACAAAGAGGCTCCTCCCTTAATATTTGAAATTGAAGACTCTCCTTACAAGAATAATAGGTTTTCTTGATAAATTTGAACAATAGGAAACCTTTAGTATTCTAAGACATAACAAGTCATAGAGGCTGACTTGTTGGCAAATCGTGGAGTCAGATTAACAAAAGGGGACTTGGTGGTTAATACCAATACAAATAAATGCTTGATTCCTTAAAGTGCTAGAATACCATCATGTTTAAAAGCACAAGGGGCCTTTCGAAATATGAAAACAAGTGGAGTAATCAATTGACTACATGGAGGTTTCTTTGAGCTCCCAAACCTCAACATGCTAGTAGAGAAAGAGAATGACCAAGAGGACAATAATAGCTAATCAACAACATAACTCAAGAAGTGATCACATTGGGTGGATCTAACTAGGTATTATATATTATATAGGTGGGAGCCCTTTCTTAAGCCTTAATCATAATGGGTCAAACCAATGAATGCCATGGGAATTTAAATCAGATAAAAAAATAAACATCATAATACCAGACTCAATTATTCTATGAGAAAATAAGTAAGCAACTAAATAATTATCTAGAAAATTAGAATTTCAAAATAAACCCACCTGTGGAATTTAACAATTTTCACACCTCCCTAACCAGTTTTCACAATTTCAAAAATATCTTTGTGTTTTTGAAAATTTTAAAACGATCTTTAACTTCAAAATCACCCTTGACAAGCACTTTACCCCTCACATGCCTCATTACCTCATTAAAATTAGTACCCGAACGCTAAAACCCAAAAATATATATTTAAAAAGGCCAACCGCTTCAAAGTGGATAATACCCCAAAACGCTAAAACCCAAAAATATCTATAAAATAAGGCAGTTAGTCCTATAACGCGACTTTTTGAAAGCTTGTTCCGGCAGATTTTTCGTCAAAATCCGGTAGCAATTCAATTGAATCCAAGTTTTATATTAGGTTTCTGCACAATCAATGGCTCCCAGGTTTTTCAGGGCCCTGAATCCAAAATTATGCAAGTTAAAAAACCATGTTAACTGCAAAAATCAAGATTTAACCTCATTTCTTTCGCGGGATTCCCGGTCACCGGAAATCTCCAAAAAGTCGCATTATAGACAATCCCTATATAAAAAGCCCAATCGCTTCAAAGTTGGTAATAGCCCATATTATGACTAGTATTGTAAAAAGGGTTAGGAATGACAGGTGTAGGTCAACCCCTGACGATGTTTTCTTTATGTGTTCATCGACAGCGACAGATGGCATATTCCTGGATTATCGTGCAAATCAGGACTTGCACCTATCTCGTGATTATTATTCTAAATTGGCGTGTGATAAATCAAATAAAAATTGGTTGCTGTCTTCGGTCACATGATATGCACCTACCTCGTGATTAATATTCTAAATTGGCGTGGGATAAATCAAATAAAAATTGTTTGCTGTCTTCGGTCACATGGGTATGCTGTGGTAAGTGTAACGTATTAAAAGCATACAATTGTTTTTTTTTTTAAAACTAAGATCACATGTCACAGTCAGAGTTGAATGTGTGAGAATCTTTATCTCAACTTGAGAGATGTATATTCAATTTGTATTCGGCTTAAAATCATTCATGTGATGTATATTTAATTTGTATTCATATATTTATATTAGCTAGTTGAGATAGATCATATCTCTTTTTATTTTCAAAGAGATGATTCGCACAAAAAAAATTGATTTTTTTTGGTGCTTGATAGATTCGCAATTAAGATGGATTCAAGTTGGTTTAATTTCCTCTTTTAAATAGGCCACATTCAACATCAATA
>APFE030034535.1:13612-34531 GCA_000404065.3 Pinus taeda | reverse complement strand
AAAATTTTATATAACCAAACCCTGACTACCTTAATACGTCATCATTTCGGGAAAGGCAAAAACCTATAGTCGACATTATAAAATCCCAGTTTTTATTTTTTATTTTTTTCTAATACATCCCCAACTAATACCTCGATCATCGATGCTATATGTCAGTGCACAAAGTGACATAAAAAGTCACACGATATTGTTGGATGCATATGAACCTATTACACCATTTTTTATTGTTTTTCTAAATGAATATGGAAAAAGATTAGAGGATAACATTATGGTCTTTTTATATGGGTTGTTGTTATTAGTTCTTGTCATTTTATGGTCTTTTATATAATAATATGGTTTTTTAAATGTGATTTTGTTGTTATTATTTTATTTTTTTAATTGTGTTTTGATGATGGTGGTTAACATCTATTGCTTGGTATATAATAATATGGTTTTTTTAATGTGATTTGTTGTTATTAGTTTTCGTTATGTATGGATTATAATATTTGATTTTAGGTAAATTTTAAAGATATATAAATAGTATGCTGAGAGGTGTTTTTAGTTTAGTATGATAGAGATGCTGTAATATATTTTCACGTCAAAATAAAATAAAATAAAAAAAATATTTTTGGACTCCAACCAATGGTTTTTTCCGTGGTATTCTTCTATAATGTGGCCTACTTAAAGGGTAATAATAAACTAGCGTAGATTCATCTTCACTAATATACCAAGCACCAAAAAGGATCAAAACTCATTCTTGAGGTGGCAAGCCTCTTTTAGAGTGAAAAATATATTTGATATCATGGCGATGCTAAGATGGATCTAGGTTAGTTTTATAATATTAATTATTACAATTATTTATTACGTATATTAAAATTTTAAATTATTGATTAGTTAAAATGATTAATTAGATTAAATAGATTTTGATTAGAAAATAATTATTATAAAAAAGTGTATATATATATTTAGTCTAACTTATAGACCAAATGACTTTTCCATCAAAATTTGGTGATATAATTTCAAATAAGATTGTGGTTTTTTGTTGTTTAAAATACATTTTTGAATGCATAAATAGATTCAACACCGTGAAAAATCCGGTGGCACTAGAATTCTATAACATTAAACAACTTAAACTCAAGTATTTATAAATATCTATTAGGTTTTGATTAAAATGAATGAAATAATGCTTTGAAAAATGCCATTTCATCTATAAGTTAGATTGAGCATTTCTCTCTCCCTCTCTCTAAAAAATTCCCAAAAAACCCCCCAAAATACAGAGACATTTACAATCCATTTTCACTATAATTTTATTTTTATCTAGTTTGACTTCTTGCTTTTCTTGGTAAAAAACTTTTTCCTTTCTTCCCAACTTGAATATGACTCACATTTTTTGCAAATTTCGGTGGGTCATTCTTCAAACACTACATGATAATATTCTTGAAGTCTTCCTCATCTGCTTCCTTTTCAATGATATTCCTTGTGGTTTCCTGAGGGGATCTATTTTCCACAAAGGTTTGCTACTTTTCCACTAACATTATATATGAGGAATCCTTAGTGGCAACTGAAGGATCCAAATTCGAAAGTGATTTTTCCTACTTAGATTCTGTTACCACAAATGTGATTTCTTTGTCTGTATCTGCTTCCTTCTTGTATTCTGCTTTTTTCCTATCCTAAAGCTCTTCCTCTTTGAATACCATATAGTGATCACCTTGTGCTCCTTTTTGGGCCTTTGGAATTTTTTCGAGTCTTTGCTATTCTGAGAATGCTTGAGGAAGTTTTTAATTACGTGCTTCATTTCATAACATGCTCTACACTAAAATGAAATATTCTCATAGTTGAGATTTTGGACCCAAACATAGTTTGGAGCTGTCAAATTAATCTTTGAGGGAAAACCCTTGTTGAAGTCCATCTCCACACAAATGCGAGCATGAGTAGTCTTGTAAAAAAATTCTGTTTCGAGACAACTATGATAGAATTTTTCCAGTGCATTCCCAATGGAGGAAAGTGATGCATGATTCAAGAAATGCACGAGAAAGTTCAAAAGCCTTACCCAAACTAAGGTTATAGAGATTGATGTCATTACCGAGTCAAAAGTAGGAGTCCAGTACTGTATGGAGAGGCCAACACTCCCCCAAAACCACATCCCAACTTCATAGATGGCCTTCTTGTCCTCAATATTATAAAAAACCATAATGAAGAAACCCTATGCCATAGGGTAAATACTCAACTCATCCATCAGAATAGGCTTCCATGCCTAATAGATCCATTTATGCAGACCAACCAATTGTGACCAACACCCATTAAACCTGCAAACTAAGCCATTCTCTGAAAAATATTTTTCACAACAGAAAGCTTCCTTATCCACAATAACATTGAGGGAAGAAATTACTTATACCACTAGAAGACAAGGACAAAATTTTAGCACAAAGTTGTATGAAACCGAAGAAGAGCTTGCTTGAATGACAACTATACCTGCAAAAGAAACATATTTTTTTTGCCAAATCACAAGGATTCACCATTGAGTGATTTGCAAAAGAGATCTACAGAAGATCCATGTAAACAAAACAAAGATTCAACATCTAAGGTGAAACCCTAACCGCCATAAGGGTTTCCAATTTCCATAGAGTTATTTTAGATATAAATATAATTATTTATAACAATATTATTAACTATAGAGATGCACTTCAATTTTATTATGAAGGTTCTTAATATGTAAATAGGCTTTACCATGGAAATTCTTAATGAGTAAATAAGATTCATCACAATATTGTGGACCAATACCATGGCTTACTAATGCCACATGCCCAAAAATCACTACTAAGAATGTTTTAGAATATTCCTTGGAGATTAAATCCTTATCATCTACTTAATAACAATATTAAGATTTATAATATCTAATAATAATATATTTATTTGTTTATTTATAACAAGATTTTTGTACTATTAACAAAATTTGGATTGTAGGGCCATAATCTTTACATATTCCAATCTTCCCTATAGGGCTGAGATTATGCATAGATGCTCAATCCAAACCC
This sequence comes from Pinus taeda, assembly GCA_000404065.3. Taxonomy (NCBI): domain Eukaryota; kingdom Viridiplantae; phylum Streptophyta; class Pinopsida; order Pinales; family Pinaceae; genus Pinus; species Pinus taeda. The sequence goes on along the minus strand of APFE030034535.1, from coordinate 31,517 downwards.
TCAAATGAGTTCACCATGACACAAAAACTTTAGTTCCTTTCCAACTAAAAAATTTCCAAAAACCCCAAAAATACAAACACTTTACATTCCATTTTCACTATAATTTTATTTTGATCAAGTTTGACTTCTTGCTTTTCTTGGTGATTTTTTTTCCTTTCTTCCCAACTTGAATTCAACTCGTATTTTCTGCAAATTTCGGTGGATCATTCTTTGGCCACTGCACAATAATATTCTTGAAGTCTTCCTAATTTTCCTGATCTGCTCAAGAATTTTCCTTTTCAATGATATTCCTTGTGGTTTTAGGAGGGGAAGCGTTTTCCACAAGGGTTGCTACTTTTCCACTAATGTTTTATCTGAGGAATCCTTATTGGAAACCAGAGGATCCACACTGGAAAGCAATTTTTCCTACTTAGGTTCTGTTAGTGCAATGTGATTTATTTGGCTACATCTGCTCCATTCTTGTCTTCTGGTTCTTTCCTATCCTAAATTCCTTCCTTTTGTAATATCGTATTAGTGATCACCTTGGGATCCTTCCCACTATTTGGGCCTTTGGGATTTTTCTTGTCTTTTCTATTTTGAGAATGTTTGAGGCAGTTTTTAATTACATGCCTAATTTCATATCATGATCTACACTGAAATGAAATATTATCATAGTCAATATTTTGGAACCAAACATAGTTTGGAGCCATCAAATTAATCTCTACGGGAACACCCTTGTTGAAGTCTGTCTCCACACAAGTGCGAGCATAAGTAATCTTTTAATTTATTTTTTTCTTCTGTCTCAGGACAACTACGATAATTTTTTTCTAGTGCATTCCCAATTGAGGAAAGCAATGCATGATTCAAGAAATGTAAGGTGAGGTTCAAAAGTTGTTGAAAATGCAACAAGAAAAAATCTTGATTTAATTTTCGCTTGAACTAAATTAGGAATAAAATTGTAATTCCACATCATAAGACAACTTGTAAAAGTTAACTAAGTTAATTTGACTTAGTTGATTAAGTTAATTTGAGTTGACAGTTTAACCTGAGTCATGTAGAGTGTCTCCTACTTTATAGGATCCCTGGTTGAATTTATTTTTAGTTGTAATTATTTAATTCAGTTTAACTGAGTTAACGTGAGTTAGACTAGTTCCAACTGATGGAGGAACTAGTAGGAGGATAGACAATGGGGTGTTGCTTCATGTGTTTAACTAGTTAACTGATGATTCACTCATAAATAACTCATACATGTCAGATCTGAGAGTTACCCAGTTGAGATTGGAGTTCAAGGGTAGTGTACTATCAGTTGTATAATCATCCAAATTGTATAGGTGATGCATGGAGTCAAAGGAAGGCCTATGAGGATTGTGCAATTCATATTGAGGAATTTCCCTGATTAATAGGGGGCTAATTCCCAAGAAAACAGTGCAAGGAAATAGGGTCTTGTGCAAGAATGAAATTGGTTAAGTATTGGCCAAGGATTGTCTAGGAAGTTGTGATAGATAGAGATAGTGCAGAGGTTGCTCGAGCTTGAGAAAAGCATTGTAATATTCTCATATTTTCTGACTAATGCAATATACAGATAGCAGGGTTTTTTAGTTGTGGCTTTCCCTAAGAAATCATTGTGTAATGTGTTGATTGAATTCTTTCTCTTGTATGCTTCGTGATTTCAAGATCGTTAAATTGTTTCTGCTGATGAGTAGAGTAGATTCAAGTCTATTGTTTCAGTAAATTGCAATTAGTAGTTTGAATCTACAAGGAATTTCTACATGGTACAAGGAATTTTTATAGGTGAAATCGAATTTGCAGTATCATTATTTAGAGCCAGCAAGATGTCGTTCTACAGATTAAGACTCGAATATGCCCTTGAGGGTAGTTAAAACTATATTTCTTGGAAGGACAAGATGGAGGCAGTGTTGGAAGACAACAAGTTGAAGGAATTCATAGACACATATATTCCTAAGCCTCCAACAACAGATGCTCAAGATCTAGTAGAGTGGAGTAAATGTGTTGAAAAAAATGAGAAGGATCATACTAGAAGGAGTTGAAGATCATATTATCTTGAACCTCCAATGGGAGGATATGCCATATGCAATGTGGCGAGCCTTGGTCGACTTGTTTCAAAACAATAGTGACCACAGGAAGTTGGCACTGAAGGACAAGATTCAAAATATCAAGATGGAGAAGGGTGACACAATACCACAATACTTGATTAGGTTCACCGAATGTCGACATGAGCTTGGAAGTGTCGATATTATAATTGATGAAGATGATCTGGTTAGCCTAGCACTTCTAGGCCTTCTCAAGCGCCGACACAACTACCAGGATTCGATAAATGGGAGGCAACATCTACCAAAGTGGGAGCGTTTGTGGTATGGCTTGGTGCAAGAAGAGATAAGGCGAAGCACCAAAGATGGAACCTCATCTAAGCATGATGATGAGGAGAAATATGCCTTAGCTAGAAAGGCAAAGAAATGGAAAGAAACAAAATTCCAATCCAAAGGAGATTCCAGCCAGGGTGGCAAGAAGAAGGACTTGTCGAAGATTAAATGTTTTCACTTTCACAAGCTGAGACATTATGCCACGAAGTGTCCGCACAAGAAGGACGGCAAGAACACATCAGGAGGAGTGGTAGGTGAAGCTCTTGCTTCACAATTCGAGTTAGATTTCACCCTCATTTCTTGCATGGTGACATTGATGATGGGTAGTGTGTGGTATCTAGATAATGGAGCTTCATTCCATATAACTTAAAACAAATAATTCTTTAGTGACTTGGAGGAGAAGGTCCTTTAGATGCACATCGAAATTGGAGATGATGGAAGGTATAACACGACAGGAATCAATATTGTTGCTTTTCAAAGGGAGTCTGGTTCTCCTCTCACATTAAAAGATCTCACGCATGTTTTGGGTCTGAAGAAGAATTTGGTTTAAGTTTCTATGTTGGAGGACCATGGCTGCGATATGATATTTAGTAAAGGAAAGGCTTTCCTTCGTCACATAGCCTCAGGACAAGTGAAGAATACCAAGGTTCAGGTTAAGAACCTCTATAAATTGGATGTAGAAGACTATGTTGCTTTGAGCACAAAAGCAGAGAAGGTGTAGAGCCGATACATTGGTGAATTATGGCATAGAAAGTTAGGCATATTCACCATGGAACTTTGAAGATCATGCATCATATTTCTACAAGACTTCCCAATGGTGCACTAGAGCAGGAAGATACATGCAAAGGGTGTACATTGGGGAAGTACACCAAAGCCACCTTTCATGATAAGGACAGTCGAGTGTAAGCGATCCTTGAAAGAGTTCACTTAGATGTGTGTGGACCGTTCTCAACAACCTCCAGAACCAAGCACATGTATTATGTAATATCTGTAGATGATTTCTCACATAAGTGCTCAATTTTCTTCATGCAGAATAAATATCAGACATTCTCTAAATTTTGTGAATTTAAAACACTTGTTGAGAAAGAAACTGGCAGGAAAGAGAAGGCTCTAAGGATCGATAATGGTGGAGAATATGTATCGAATGAATATGTGCATCATAAGAATTTGATGAGAGTTAATAACATCCCATAACCCACAACATAATGGGGTGGCTGAAAGAAAGAACAAAATTATTGTAGGAGTTGCACAGGCAATGTTACATGATCAGGGCCTACCATTGCACTTGTGGGATGAAGCATGAAATACAACTGTATATGTGCAAAACATGAGTCCTCGTCAGATTTTCGGCATAAGTACACTAGAAGAAGCTTTCTCAGGTAAGAAACTAGATGTGGCATGCTTCACGATCTTTGGTTCATCAATTTACTATCATGTTATCAAGGATGCAAGGGAAAAGCTAGAGCTAACAACTGATCCGGGCATATTTTTGGGGTACACTGATACACCTCACAACTATTGAGTGTACTTGTCATCTCATAAGATAACAGTGGTTCATAGAGATGTGAAGTTCGATGAAGAGAAGGGCATGAGATGTTCCCTTGAGAGGGAGCTTCAATTACATGCAAATGAGGAGTTTTTAGCTCCAAAGGAAGAACCTTAGCATGGTGTGGAGAAACCACATGTAGATGAGAAAGAGAGTGGAAGCACCCACTCATGTAGAGGCTTCCAGAGATGGAAGGAAGTGCGCTAGAGACACTGACATATTGATGCATGAGGCTATAGAGAATGTGGGAGCATCCACATCACAACGTAGGCTGAGGAGGTCACCAAATCGATACACTGGCTACATGGCTCTGATGAGCGAGAGTGTAGAGATTGAGCCATCCTCATTCGAGGAAGCAGTGTAGCAACCAGTATAGATTTATGCCATGATAGAGGAGTATGACTCCATTATCAGAAATAATGTTGAGATGTGGTCGTAAGACCAACAGACAAGTCAGTGGTGAGTTCCAAATGACTTTACAAGGTAAAGCAAACAACAGATGGGAGTGTGGAGAAACACAAGGACACATTTGTGGCCAGAGGGTTCTCTCAGGTTGAGGGAAATGATTACAAGGAGACCTTTGCTCTAGTAGCAAGGTACTCTTCAATCATATCTATTTTAGCACTTTCAGCACAGATGGGATGGAATATACATAATGTGGATGTGAAGACAACATTCCTCAACAAAGTGATTGAGGAAGAGGTGTACATTGAGAAACCGAAAGGATTTGAGACCTTCAATAAAGAGTCACATGTATGCAGACTCAAGCGAGTGCTATATGGATTAAAACAAGCAACCCGTGCTTGGTACTCCAGGATTGACAACTATTTCACCATGTTGGGCTTCACCAAAAGTGAAGCAGATGCAAACTTTTACCATATTGTGGTTAAAGGTAAATTATTAATTATAGTATATATGTTGATGATTTAATTATAACAGGTGATGAGAAACTGGTAAAATCTTGCAAGGGAATTCAAGATGAAGGACGTGGGTTCATGCATTATTACCTTGTTATAGAAGTATGGCAAGGAGATGAGTAATTGTTTGTTTATCAGGGAAGTATTCTAGCGAGATATTGAAAAAGTTCCGCATGGAGAGAAACAAACCCATGGAGACTCCTCTAGTAGGGAATTGGAGGAAGTATGATGCTACTTCAAGTGAAGTAGTGGAGGCTACTATTTACAAGAAGCTTATGGGTTCACATATGTATTTCGTGAACACATGACTGGACATGTGTTTTGTAGTTAACCAACTTAGTCAAGAAATGGTTAAGCTAACCAAACTGTATTGGAAGGCAAATAAACATGTGTCTTTGGTATAGATAGATAGAGGGAGTGAAGCTGCAAGGCTTCATAGATGCAGATTGGGCAGGGAGTCCATCTGACATGAATAACACATCAGGGGGAATATTTAGTATTGGGTTAGTAGTAGTTTCTTGCTACAACAGGAAGCAGAGATCAGTTGCACTTAGTTTAATAGAAGTAGAGTACATGGTTTCTAGTCAAGCAACTTGTCAGGCTATTTGGATGAGGAAGGTCCTTATTGGGTTATTTGGTCAGCATATGGATCCTACAGTGATTTACTGTTAAAATCATAGTTGTATCAAACTCTCTAAGAATCCAGTTTTTCATGATAGATCTAAGCATATTGACATCAGGTATCACCATCTATAAGATTGTGTGTAGAGGAGAATCATGTTGTTGGAGTACATTCCTACAGAGGAATAGGATGAAAACATCTTAACTAAGGCAATGTCAAGAGGAAAATTCGAGTTCCATGGAGGTGGGATTGGGGTATTTGATAATCCCTTTCTTGTTGTGAGGGAGTGTTGAAAATGTAACAAGAAAAAACCTTGATTTAATTTTCCCTTGAATTAAATTAGGAATAAAAGTGTAATTCCACATCGCAAGATGACTTGTACGAGTTAACTAAGTTAATTTGACTTAGTTAGATCAGTTAATTTGAGTTTCGGGTCTAAATTGAGTCATGTGGAGTGTCTCCTTTTGATGAGGTGCTCAAAATTAGGCTAAAAAATCAAAGTGTCAAAATCTTGATAAACTTATCTTCAGATCGAAGAGCTCATCATTTTGATTCCAACTGTGTGAACGAAACTCGAATCTGAGCTCGTATGAAGAAGTTAGAGCAAGTCAAAGTCCAGGTTTGGCTTAGACAAATGGCGGGAAAAGATGATGTGGCAAGGCCCTTCATCAAATGGGGAGGCAACAAGTGGCAGGCCGCCATTGGCCCTCGCATATCGCAAATCACATGTCATAGGCAGATCGTGTTAAAATTTGGCCCCATAATAGCCAGGGTTGCGATGCGATAAATCACAATTGCACTTCATAAAAGAGAGGCGAAAAGGTGTTAAAGGATCGACCCTAGGGTTGCGATGTGATGGATTGGCCAGAGTTGCGATGCGATGAATCGTAGATCGTAATTGCACTTCGTAGAAAGTAGAGTATCACATTATATTACTCATTGGTTCTGCTCCAATTGTGAAATGTGATAATTTCCTGGATGTGATGCGACTATAGGTTCTGATTAATTGTTCTGTAGGGTCCGCTAGATCGCAATCGCACATCGCCCCGCTGTGATCACAGACCATAAGACCGCTGGTTTCCTCACCGATTATGAATTTCAATAAGACAGCCGACCGATAAATTATGGCCCACTGCACGATGAAATTTTTACCTAGTTAGCACATTTTTGGGGCTAATTTGTAGGATCATGCCGGAAATGGCGCAATTTTTGGAGTGAATATTGGGAGAACTAGGAGAAGTCATAACTTCTTCAGTTTTCCACCAAATAGATGCAAAAAGAGTCTATATGGCCATTTTTGAACATTTTGGACTAATTGGAGCAGGTTACAGAAGCATTGGAGCATTGTAAACACATCTTTTTACAATTCTGAGCATAATAGAGAGGCCCAAGCCATTGGAAGCTGGACCAAGGAGATGTAGCCTAGGAGGGGTGAAATCCTTTATCATGTTCCCGTTGTTATGTTTTTTTGATGTTGTTCTATACATGTTTATGCTGCTTCTCAGTTTCTTATTTATGTTAAATTGCTCATAAAATTAACATAAAAACTCTTCATTTCATTTGCAAAAATTAATGAATCGTTAAGCACAACGAAAGCATTTTGTTTCTAATCTGAGGTGGATCTTAGCACAACAATCTAATATTCTAAATTAGATAAATTTGGTATAAGAGCACAAGGTTTTCTTTGTGAAAGAAGGATTTAATTGTTTGCAATTTTATGTCATGCTTACAAGGTTAAAACTCAAAAGAGGTGAAGGAAAGATGGTTGGAAGCCCTGAAGTTGGATCAGGGGGAAGGAGAGCAAGGTTGCTACAATCTCCAACACCAGTTCAGTCTCGAGTTGCAGTTGAGATTCCAGAGATCATGTCTCATGAAGGAGAACCTACAAACATGACAAAAGATGAGAAGACATTCAGAAAGGCTTTCTTTGATATGTCAGAGATGGTGAAGGTCCTCTATGAAGAAAGGAATACCGGGTTGCAAGGGTAAAGTTCCAAACCTCCCAAAGGAGAAGGATCTTCAGGAGGAGGTAATGGAAATGGAGACAAAACTCCACCCTCTCCACCATCTTCTTCATCTTCTTCCTCACAAGCATATTCACCCTCTTCCACTAATACAACCTTACTCATACTCATCATCATACTTCAAAAGGAACTGGTAAATCACCATTTTTAAAACTTGATGTTAAATTCGAGTTTCCCATGTATAATGGTGAAGTGAATGCCAAGAAGCTTGATAATTGGATTTGTTAGTTGGAGGCTATTGCAGGATTCAAAACCTTCAAGAGGATGACATAAAGATTTAGTTAGCTTCCTTGAGAATGGAGGGTGCAACGCTAGTATGGTGGGAATTAAAGACTCAAGAGGATATTAAAAAACATGGTAAGATCTCAATTTCTTGTATGGATTTCATTGCTATAATTAAACGACAATTCTATCCTCTAGCTTATATGTAGAAAGCCATCATGAATTGGAAAAACTTTAGACAAATTAAAGGTCAAAATGTGCAAGATTACACCCAAGAATTCAGAAAAAGGTCTTTGATGTTAGGTGTAGATTTGCAATCACGGGACACATTGTTGAAGTACATAGGGGGTTTACACACTTACCTTAGACATACTATATTAATGTTTAATACCAATAATGTAGATGATGTGTGTGTGCAAGTCACTCATATTGAGGCAAAAGGGAAAAGCACTCCAGAAGAAGGAAGTAAAAATCGATTTAAGAGTAAAGGAAAGGAAAAGGATTTCAAAGGGAAGGCAAAGAAAAATGAGTCTATCAAAAAAGGAGATAAAATTACATGCAAACATTGTTCTAGAGAGGGTCACGATGAAGCTCATTATTGGAAGCTTCATCCTGAAATGAGACCAAAGAAAAGCAATAAGAGAAAAAAAAACAATTGCAACCACTCAACATGATTTGGGGTCCGATTCAGGTGATGAAACTAAAATCATAGCCATGGGGTTAAAAGGAAAAGAATCAATTTCTAGCACTAATTTTTCAAACTCACAAAATGAAACTCCAAACAAAAAGAGGAGAATAGAAATTTTTCACATAAGGGTGATATCAAAACACAACAATATTAATACACTGTTCGATAGTGGCTCTCAAGCCAATCTTATCTCTGAAAACATTGTCAAAAGTTTAAATTTGGAAACCGTTACACATCATAAACCGTATCCACTTGGATGGGTGTGTGACAATGCGCAATTTCAGGTTACAAAGAAGTGTAAACTGAGATTCGCCATTACTGCAAATTTCATAGATGAAGTGGAGCTTGATGTTGTGTCATTAGATATCTGTGGCATAGTTTTGGGCAACCCGTACCTTTATGATATAAAAGCTATCTTCCATATACATGAAAACAAATATCATTTATTCAAAGATGGAGTATAATTTATTGTGAGAGCTCATAGCAAGAAAATAAATCTTTCGCTGGTAAATGTAGGACAGATGAAAAGACTAGTAAATTCAAGTAAGAATTTTGTGTTTCTCATGATCAAACCCAGGAATGAAGTTGATAATGAAGCTTTTAAAGGTTGTGATTCGAATTTGAAATCTGAATTGGTTGACGTAGTTAACCAATATGATGAGATGTTTCAGGAACTATAGGGATTACCTCACAAGAGAGGAATCCAACATGAGATATAGTTGCAACAAGATTGCCCTCTTCCTAACATTGGCATGTACATGATGTTAGTGATGGAAAGCACAAAAATTAAGAAGAAAATTCAAGAGTTGTTGAACAAAGGGATCATTAAACCATCTTCCTCGCCATGTGGTTCACCTATTGTCTTGGTGCAAAAGAAGGATGGAACATGACACATGTGTGTGGACTTTCACACATTAAACAAAAATTACAATAAAGAACCATTACCCACTGCCCAGAATAGATGATTTACTTGATCAATTGAAATATGAAAAGTATTTTACTAAGTTGGACTTAAGAAGTGGTTACCATCAAATTAGAATAGCTGAAGAAGACATTTGGAAGACAACATTCAAAACAAAACAAGGTTTGTTTGAATGGCTAGTTATGTTGTTTAGTTTATGTAATCCTCCTGCTACATTCATGTGTGTGATGAATGATGTATTGAGGCCATTTCTTGATGGGTTTGTCATAGTATTCTTAGATGACATCTTAATTTTTAGTAAATATCGGGATGAACAAGTCATGCATGTAAAAAAAGTACTTGATGTCTTGAAAAAAGAACAATTGTATCTTAAGATGTCAAAGTGCGAGTTTGGAAAAACTTCTTTAGTTTACTTGGGTCATATTGTTGGAGGAGGTGAGTTGAAAATAGATTCATCTAAGGTTGACATCATTGTGAATTGGCCAAGGCCCAAGATAGTTACATAGGTAAGAAGTTTTTTGGGAGCAACCTAGTATTGGAGGAAATTCATTGCTAATTTTTCTCTTATAGTACTCCTTTGCATGCATTGACAAGATTGAAAAAGGTTTTTCAGTGGGGAGGAAAAAAGCAAAAGGCCTTTGATGCGTTGAACGAAAATATCATTACAACTCTAGTACTTGCACTTCCAGACTTGAGACAATCGTTTGAGATTCAGACTGATGCTAGTGATTACGCTATGGGTGCAGTCCTCATGCAACATGGTAAGCCTATTTGTTTTCATTGAGAAACTTTTAATGGTGCATTGGTGCAAAGTGTGAAAAAATGGAAACACTACTTGATGGGTAAGGAAACATTCATTCACACTAATCATCAACCATTGCAATACCTACAATCACAATCAAATTTGCAGCAATCAAGACACTTCCTATGGATGGGTTTTCTTCAACAATTCCCCTTGATAATCAGGTATAAGAAAGGTATCTACAATAAAGTTGTTGATATTCTTTCTAGGCCTATTGTTAGTGCATCTACTTAAGCATAATTCTGATTTACATGAAAGTTACATTGAGTAATATGCATCAAATAATGACTTTCAAGATGTTTATGCAAGATTGAGTCAAGGTAACCAAGTAGAGGAATTGGATTATCATTTACATGATACTTGTTGTACCATCTCGACAAGCTTTGTATTCCATAGCGAGAAAGAGTTAACATCATAGGAGAGGCACATAATTCTCTTATTGCTGGTTATTTTGGTGTAAGTTAGATGGTGGCACATCTACAAAGGTATTTTTATTGGCCTCATATGCTTGAAAGTGTGTCTCATTTTATTAAAGGATGTTGATTATGTGCAATCAGTAAGCCTAGCAATAGAAATTTAGGATTGTACACACCACTTCTAGTTCCTTCACGACTGTGGGAGAGTGTTTCTATGGATTTTGTAGGAGGTATTCCATTGTCAAAAATAGGTGATGATTATTTGTATGTAGTTGTGGATAGGTTCAGCAAAATGTGTATTTTGATGCCATGTAAAAAGCAAGTTACAACTGAGCAAACTACTCAGTTATTCTTTCAGAATGTTTGGGCGCATTTTGGATTGCCCACATCCATTTTTAGTGATCAAGATTCTCGCTTTGTTGGGAATTTTTGGTCAAACTTGTATAGATTCATAGACACCAAACTGAAAAAGAGTACAGGCTTTCATCCACAAACAGATGGTCAAAATAAGTGGTGAAAAAAAATAGTGATACATCTTCGTGGGTATTTCAGCAAGCATCCTAAGTTGTGGGACGAACATTTGCACTATATTCAGCATGCTTACAACTAAGCAAAGCAATTTTCCACTCAAACTTCGCCATTTAAGGCATGCATGGGATACTTGCCTAAATCTCCTTTGATTTTATTTTTGGCAAAGATATTGCTATTGAAGGTCATAGCAACATAGACAAAGCAAGAAAGTTCATTGAGCAAATCCAATTAGTGCACCAAAAGGTTCAAGAACAACTTGAGAAAAGCCAAGGCAAGTACAAAGAAATTCATGACAAGCATCGTCAAGATCACAAGTTCCAAGTTGGTGATGAAGTTTGGCTTCCCATTAACAAAGAGAGGCTCCAAGGAGAAGTTAAAAATATAAAACCAATTAGATATGGTCCATTCAGAATTTTGAAAAAGTTGGTAAAAATGCCTTCAGGTTGGATTTGCCTTCATATATGCAAATTTATGCTCATGTTAATGTTGATAATTTAAGATTGTATGAGCCTCCTTTGTTTGAATATCAAAGAGAGAATATTCAAATTCCTTCTATTGAAGAATTTTCTCTAGAATTCCTTTATGAGCTTCAGCAAGACACTATACTTGACAGAAGAATAAGGACACCAGAAAGGGGAGTATCGATTATCTTCGAGTGGGGCTCAAGGTTCCAATCCTTTAAAAGACAAATGGATAGAGGTTGGAAAGGTGATGGAATTGTACCCTCATTGGCTGGACAATTGAAAGTGATCATTTTGGGGTCCAAAAGGCTTCCAGCGGGGAGGAGTGATCAGGTGCTCAAAATTAAGCTAAAAAATCAAAGTGTCATAATCTTGATAAACTTAGCTTCAGATCCAAGAGCTCGTCATTCTAATTCCAGCGGTGTGAATGACACCCGAATCTGAGCTCGTATGAAGAAGTTAAAGAAAGTCAAAGTTCAGGTTTTGACTTGGACAGATGGCAGGAAAAGATGATGTGGCAAGGCCCTTCAGCAAATGGGGAGGCACTAAGTGATAGGCCACCATTGCCCCCCACATATTGCAAATCGCACGTTGCAGGCGAATCATGTTAAAAATCGGCCCCATAATAACCAAGGTTGCGATGCGATAAATCACAATCACACTTCGCAAAAGACAGGAAGAAAGGTGTTAAAGGATCGATCCCAAAGTTGCGATGTGATGGATCGGCTGAAGTTGCGATGTGATGGATCACAGATCATAATCGCACTTCGCAGAAAGTAGAGTCACGCATTATATTACCCATTGATTCTCTGTCGATTATGAAATGCAATAGGTTCCCCGATGTGATGTGACTATAGGTTTCAGTTAATTGTTTCGTCGGGTCCGCAAGATCGAAATCACACATCACCCTGCTGGGATCACATACCATAAGACCAATGGTTTCCTTGCCAATTGCGATTTTTAATAAGATATTTGACTAACATATTATGGCCCGCTACACGGCGAAATTTTTGCCTAGTTAGTGCATTTTTGGGGCTAATTTGTAGGATCATGTCGAAAATGGGGCAATTTGTGGAGAGAATATTGGGAGAACTAGGAGAAGTCATAAATTCTTCAGTTTTCCACCAAATTGGATGCAAAAAGAGGTTAGATGGCTATTTTCGGATATTCTGGACTGATTGGAGTAGGTTGCAGAAGCATTTGAACATTGTAAACACATCTTTTTAAACTTTTGAGCATAAAAGAGAGGCCCAAACCATTGGAACCTGGACCAAGGAGACATAGCCCTAGAGGGGTGAACTCCTTTATCATGTTCCTGTTGTAATGTGTTTTTGATGCTATTATGTACATGTTTATGCTGCTGTTCAATTTCTTATTTATGTTAAATTTCTTATAAAATTAACATAAAAACTCTTCATTTCACTTGCAAAAATTAATGAATCCTTAAGCATAATGAAAGCATTTTGTTTCTAATTTGAGGAGGATCTTAGCACAACAATCTAATATTCTAAATAAGATCACCTACGTTATAGGAGCCTTGGTTGAGTTTATTTTGAGTTGTAATTAATTAATTCAGTTTAACTGAGTTAAAGTTAGTTAAACTAGTTCCAATTGATGGAGGAACTAGTAGAAGGCCAGACAGTGGGGCGCAAATTCACGTGTTCAACAAGTTAACTGACAATTCACTCATAAATAACTCATGCATGTCATATTTGAGAGTTTCCCAGTTGAGATTGGAGTTCAAGGGTAGTGTACTATCAATGGTATAATCATTTGAATTGTACAGGTGGTGCATGTAGTCAGAGGAAGGCCTATGAGGATTGCACAATTCAATATGAGGAATTTCCCTAATTAATAGGGGGCTAATTCCCCAGGAAACAATGCAAGGAAATAGGGACTTTGGAAAGCATAAAATCGATTAAGTATTGGTCAAGGCTTATCTAGGAAGTTGTGAGACAGATAGAGATAGTGCAAAGGTTACTCGAGCTTAAGCAAAGCATTGTAATCTTCTCATGTTTTCTTACTAATGCAATATACAAATAGCAAGGGTTTTTAGTTGTGGCTTCCCCAGGAAATCATTGTGTAATGTGTTGATTGAATTATTTCTCTTGTATGCTTCATGATCATTTAATTATTTTTGCTGATGATTAGAGTAGATTCAAGTCTATTGTTTTAGTAAACTACAATTATCATTTTGAGTCTACAAGGAATTTCTACAAAAGTGTTACCCGAATTGGGGTTGTGGAGATTGATGTTGTTACTGGGTTAAAAGTGGGAGTCCAGGGCTACATGAAGAGGCCAACACTCCCCCAAAACCACAACCCAAATTCAGAGATGGCCTTCTTATCCTTAATATTATGAAAAAACCATAGTGAAGAAACCTCGTGCTGTAGGGTAAATATTCAACTCATCGATTAGAAGAGGCTTCCATGACTCGAAGATCCATTTATGTAGATTGACCAATCATGAATAATACCTATTAAACCTGCAAACCAAGCTGTTCTCCAAAAAATAGTTTTCACAATAGAAAGTTTCCTCATCCACAAGAATATTTAGGGAAGAAGTTTGTTGTACCATTGGAAGACCAAAACAAAATTTCAACACAGAGCTGTATGAAACTGAAGAAGAGCTAGCTTGACTGGCAGCTATACCTGCAAAAGAAATATACTTTTTTCACCAAATTATAAGGGTTCACCATTGAATGATCTGCAAAAGATATCTATAGAAGATCCATGTAAACAAAGCAAAGATTCAACAGTTAGGGTGAAACCGTAGCCACCACAAGTGTTTCAAATTTCCATAGAGTTATCTTAGATATAAATATAATTATTTATAACAAGATTATTAACTATAGAGACGCACTTAAATTTTATCATGAATATTCTTAATGATGAAAATAGGCTTCGTCACAATACCATGGTTTACTCATGCCACACGCCCAAAAATCACTACTAAGAATGTTTTAGAATATTCCTTAGAGATTAAATGCTTATCATTTACCTAAAAATTATTGATAATTAAAATAAAACTCTGGAAGCCCTATTCCAAAATAATATATATTTTGAATAAGATTACATGCTAGTATTAGATGTATCTGCACCCTTATTTCAATTTCATTTTTTTATTAGATTTTTTTTCACAAATAATTTTTTTTATACATTGATTTCATGTATAACTTAATCACAAATTTAAAATTAAATTTTACATATATATATAAGGTCATATAGTAGCGTTGTTAATAATCATATTTCCCCATACATTCTTTATTATTGTTTTATAAATGAATGTGGAAAAATAAATGGTCGTATGGTCTTGCTATTATCAGTTCTTGCAATGGTCTTGCTATTATCCTCTTTCTTCATTGTTTTTCTTTAATATAATAATATGGTTTGTCTTTTGTAGTTTTGTTGTTGTGCTAGGAGGTGATTTCTAGTCTAACATGGAAGAGATATTGTAATGTCATATTTGTCATGTCCGATTATGTAAAAAAAAAAAACCTTCAAACTAAAATAATAAAAATAAAAATTCTACATTATGTTTGTTGTTGTTGTTGTTTTGTTGGGTAGTTAAAGTAAACTTGACTTGGTCAAGTTATTGGTTATTTTTGAGCTCTAGGTTTATGATAACCCATGGTATTCATGTGGAATATAGCCTATTTAAATGGGAGAAATTAATCCAGCCTAGATCTATCTTAACTTTGAATTTATCAAGCCTTGAGAGATCAATAGACAAAAATAATAAAATAAAAATAACGTATTGACCCATGTATTCATCTATGGTATTGACCCATGGTATTCACGTGGAATGTAGCCTATTTGAATGGGTTAGAGTCTTTAAAGGGTAAAGACCAGCCTAGATCCATCTAAACTCCAAATATAGAATGCGTTGAGAGGGATCAAATCTATTTTCACTCTAAATGAGGTTTTCATCTCAAGAGATTTGATCCCTCTGAGCTCTTGGTAGCTCTGAAGTTAAGATGGATCTAGGTTGGTTATTAGTTCTTTTCATGTATGGATTATAACGTCAATTCTAAGTGAATTTTAAAGATATATAAATATTTTAAAAAATTTTAATTATTAAAAGTATTTTATTATGTTTATTAAAATTTTAAATATTATAAAGTTTTAAATTAATTGATTAGTAAAAATGATTAATTAGATTAATATTTTTTATTAAAAATATTTATTTAAAAATAGGTTGGTGTACATACTGTACCTCATATTTATTTTTATTTAATTTATTTATTTAATTATTATTATTATATTATTATATATATTAGAGTTTGACCTTGTAATCTCTTACATAAAACACATATTCTTAACCATTAAACCCCCTCAAGTTGTATTTATAAAATTTGAATAAATTTTATGGGAAAATATAAATTAAATTTTTTAGGGTACAATAAAATAATAAAAAAAACTATAAAATAAGGCATAGTCTAACTAAGAGAAGAAATGATAGGCATTTTTTCTGGTACCTTTAACCAAAATATGACATAGATTTTTGAAAACTTGAGTTTAAATAGTTTAATCTGTAGAATTCAAGTGCCTAGGGTTTTTCAGGTTGTTGAATCCCTTTATGCATTCAAAAATGTATTTTAAACATCAAAAACTTTAACAATCTTGCTTGAAATTGTATAGCCATATTACAATGAAAATGTCATTTCGTCTAGACTATGTAGTGTTTTTTCTTAAGCTTCGCAAAAGAAGTTAAACATTGAGAGAGGAAACATAGTTGCACACAAATCACACACTATATCTTATTGATTACATAATAAATTACATATATAGGAAGAGATGAATCTTCTAGATCCTAGAATAGTGGATCTAGATTTTAAAAAATAATTAATACAACTTGTAAAACCTAATTCCAAGAATACCTATAAACTCATAATTACAACCCACAATCGAACATGGAAGCATTACTTCCAAGTCCCTCCCTTAATGCTTACATGTCACAAATTACAATACTGATATTGGTCTGGCTGATCTTTATTAGCACTTACACCCACTCTGGAATCTCGTAGACACCACTCTTTCATCATCACCACAACTTCAAGCTACCACTTGACCTCTATTTAAAATATAATTGCCTCTGACCATCATTGATGAGCTTATAGGACATGCTCCCATCCTAGCAGTATGCATCGAAATACATACTTCTAGTTATATAGGCAGGTTGTCTAGGTATTGAGCTTATCTCATAGTCAATCATACAATTGAACTTTTTTGACACACACAAATTTACATACATACAAAAAACATGTAACTGTCGATATTGAAGCACCTAAGAACAACACAATCACTGTCACATAATAGACTAAACATATCCAAGTCAATGGTGAGTTCTCTCGGCACCAAAGAAAGTTAAGAACCATTAACTTGCACTATGTTTATTTGTTCAATAATTGGTTTGCTATCATATAATTTTACACACAAAATAAATATGACATACAAACTGATTGAAAAAAATGAAAGCTGCAAGATTAATAAAATCTTGAAAATCATAAAAGGAATCTACCTATATTTCTATTTCTTTGAGTGAATGCCATGACCTGAGTGTTAGGAAACCAGCTCACAAAAAGATACCTAACATTGAGACAAAGTATATGGATCGTGTTGCATCTTTGTTCCACATGTGACATTGGTTTCTGCCATCCTTGTGTCGAAATGGCCTCATGCACTTCCTCTATTGGATCCCTTAGTGGTTTCTCTTTGTTCTAACAATGTATTTGATGATATTGGGAATGGTCAACATTCCACATACATTCCATCAAAATCCCAAAAAACTGGCTCAATAAGTATGGGGATGGTCTGAAAATATTATTCAGCCATTTATTGTTCTCCAACCATCCATCTCATTGATCTACATTCATTCTTTCACCTTCCTATGATTTCGTATGCCAAATAGTTGTAAGAAGGATAGACACAGTGCAATAAATGCATTGACAATGAAAGGGAAGCCATTGATGCTCGATTGCTACGAAGATTCACTCTACATCCTTTCTTGTAAATTCATGTGTTGGTTTCATTCATCATCAATATCACACTTTCATATACTCAGTGAGAATAGTCACTATATCTTATTTGAGCTAGGTAATTGGAGTAAAATTTTCTTTAAAGATAGGTTATCCAAATGGGGTCTGTTGTAGTTTGGTTGAGTCATCTTGACAAAATATTCATATCTCCTCATTCCTATGGAAGTAGAGGGAGTAACATATATTGTTTGAAAGGTCTATAAATATGTTGTTTGACCATGTAATTTCCTCTTTCAATTGGACAACCTTTGACATCAATAACAACCATTTTCAATACCTAAATGTCTAAACATACTGTTACACTTAGAGGCAAGGACGACATGTGTCTTTTACTAGTATAAGATGCATGATATATAT
>APFE030034535.1:0-12566 GCA_000404065.3 Pinus taeda | reverse complement strand
AAAATTGAAATAAAAAATAAAGGAGCTTATAGGTGTCTAGTTAAGAAATTAAAAAATAGATCTTAAAATTTATATTAAAAGTTGAATGAAATTATCCTAATGGGGTGGGTAAACATGGTGCAAATAGGATGGCTCGGTGTAGATGGGGCCCATGCAAAGGAAACGTGCAATAAAGAGAAGGGATGACTAGGACAACTAATGTCGGGGAGGTAGAAATCTCGAGAAGGATGAGGGGCGATATAAACACTAGATGACCATTTGTTTTCTTTGTTTCTGGTCTCCTGGTATGGATGATAGTGTGGGTGATAAAATTGACATTGAGTATGCATAAGATTCCAATATGTGCATGCTTGCTCACTTGGTTAATTAAGCTTTTTTCGTTGTTGTTGGCTGGTGAGACTTGCATTGGAGCATACATGTTTAGAAGCCCTTTCGCATAGTGTGGGATCCTAGGGAGAGGGTTTGTGGGAGTTCACATTGCATTTGTTTAACGTTGGATGGGGACATCGCTCTGCTGGTCTAGTCAATGGGGACCTATCGTTGCCTAGTCTTTAGAAAATGTGGTGGTGCTTTGGTAAGTTTATTGTTGTGGATCTCTGTTTCCATAAATATTTCCTTCATTCTTGTGCTAGAAAAGTGTTACTTGTGCTATTTCTTTTTCCTTCATTGGAGGGTGCTTTTCTCTGGAGAAAAATTAAGCCAGGGCACTCTAAGCACTAGCTTCCTGGGTGATGGGAGATGGGAATCTAGCATTTTATTGGCTGTAGTGGTCCTATTGGGGGAAGATCTCCTCTGGTTGTTTGTACCTCCAATGCCGCAGAAGGGTGGGGGAAATATTGGAAATTTGGGAGTGTAGTTTGGAAATACAAGTAGGGTGGCTCGATAATTCTTCCACCTATGTGTTGTGACCTAAAGGTGTGTGGGTGTGGGTCTCGCATTCGAGTCACAACCGAGTCCCCTTTTTGGTGTTTTGTCGTCAATTTTGTGATATTGAGGCAGCGAGGTCGGGCCCAAAGAGGAATAGGTCCTCATGGCTAGCCAACAGGCAGCGCTGGATAGGTGGGAGCAGTGGAGGATGATTGAGCTATGGGCATTGAGTTGGTGGAGAAGTTGGCCCAAGACTCAGTTCATTCGCTAGGTCGTGTTGAACAACCCCTATCCATGGAATCCCTGGAAATGCAAATGAGGAGCATAATGGACACCTTGGAGGAAATGAGACAATAGAGACACGATGACCATAACGACGTCATCACATTCATGAATGAATTACAACAAAACCATTGGGATATTCTTGACCGCCTGGTGTCTTTGCGAAGGAGCTAAAGGCGTAGAAACAACTGCCTCGATGAGATTGAGGTGCACCTAGCTCATGTGGAATTCCATGCTCATAGGGATCCAAGACCTTCTATTGCTCCAAGCGACGGTCATGCACCTAATCTCCCCCATTGATCTATGATGACTATTGGTTGTATTTGTATTCTCTATGTTTTTTGGGCTATCTGGTCTTTTTGTTTTTGGAGATTATGTAAAACATGACAATTTCTACTTAGTTTTGGCATCGTTCTCCTGGACAACAAATCCGGTCAGAGTGAGACCAAAAAACAATAAGCTCCATATTTATTGAATGTAATATTTTGATAAATTATAATAAAAAATTAATCGACAAAAAATAAATAAATGAAATTTTAAATTTATTTTAAAAAAATAAAAAACTATTAAACTTTTATATTTATAATTTTATAATTTATAATTTATATTAAAAATAATTTATAATTTATAATTTATAATTTATATTAAAAATATAAAATTTTTATTGATATTAATATTTGTATATATTTTTACTTTATATTTTTATTATGAATTAAAAGAACATAAGATTTGTATATATATTATAATGGTAGAGAAAATGTTATTCGAAAGCTATTCAATAATATGTAAAGATGATTTATTTTTGTTTTTGAAAGTCAATAAATCACTCTACTTTATTATAATTTCAACATAAACAAGCATGTACATATATCTTAATTGTAATGTGTAACTATGTTAAAAATTTGAAGACGATCTTAACTTAACTTAACTATGTGAACTAAAATTGAATAGATTGTTCTAAGTGTAAATGATGTAGGTGGCCGTGCTTGACATGTTGGATATGTTTGTTTGTTATTTTCCTTTTCTTTTAATATATTTTTTTTTGTAAGTTGAGGTGAGACTTTTTCTATTACTTTATAGAAAATAAGATAGTACATAGATCCAGAGCAAGATAACTCGCTCGCATGGGGAAACCGAGTATTTAAACCATCTAAAGTTTTTAAGCGCCGACCAAAAATAGAGGGTCCAAAGTCTGAATATCTTGGCAAGATGAACTAGACAGTCCTGATTACTCCTAATCCCACTAATCTGCATAGAGACAATCCCTTTATCTAAAACATGCAGGAAACTATATTTAACAAAATTATGTATTTTCCTATACATATCTGATCCTCAGACATCTTCAGTTGCAGGTTTCTAGTTTGCTCCTCCGTCTGCTCCCTGATGTTCTCCCTTCAACAACTGTTGTAATTCATCCAGTTTCTCCTCTTGTCTTTCTAGAGCAATGTGTATGAACCTCAGCTCCCTACGCATCTCTGGGCCTCCCTGTGCTATTTCCACCATCTCAGTAGCAATTTGCTCTAGAGATTTTGCCAATAACCTTTTCATAACCCAATACATGTGGAGCGATTGCTTGAACAGAGACATTCTGCCCCTGGTGTTACCTGGGTCCTGCAGTAAGAATTTCCAATCCTCCATTTCTTTGTCAGATTGGCCTTGTAAAGACTCCTCCTCCAGGTGCTGTATAATTCTTCTGATCTCTGGGTTTGTATTCTACTGATAAGCTCTCTCAGCCTGGCGAATTTTCTGTTCTATCGAGCTTCTTGTTTTTTTTGTTGGTGCCGTTTCCTGCTTGGAATTCTCTCCTCTGTCGCTTGCATTCCTTCTCTGCCTCCGACCCCTCATACCACCCGCGGCTGCTTTGTTTCCCGAACCCTTAATGTTTCTTTTCCTGCCGTATCTCCTTACTCGTTCCTCCGGCGAGGCTGGCTGATCCACTTTCACTTGCTGGTTCCTAGCGCCTGCAAAGTTGCCTTGGGCTTTATACTTCCTGTAGGTTTCGCAACAGGGGTCAGCGTCCTCAGGGTCGTCCTCAATCTCAAAAATTTCTGTTGGGAACTCCTCATTCACAATAGTCTTGCCTTTCCTATCCCTATTCTTGTCCGCTGCGCTATTCAGCTCCTCCGCTACCCTAGACTTTATCTTGGTCTCCATGCTAGCTCTAATAATGCCACGGGTTATGCTCTGGTGCCAGTGAAAAGCAATTCTGCCTTGCTGAATCATTCTTGTCCCGACCTCTGCGCTCTGAATTAGGAAAAAGTAGAACTGCGACCTTTCCTTGCCCGTCTGGGGTTTTATAACTTTGCGATCGCCAGAGTACGCGACTAAATCGGCATTACATTGCCGCCGATTATTATCCGGGATGTTGCCTCTCCTGGCCATCATTCCTGGATTAATGTTTACCGCCTGCAGATCTGACAAGCCGCTCCATCCTCCTCTCCGATCGCATGCATTAATTATTTCACGGTGGGAGTGATCTTGAGATTTCTTCCACGCACGCCGTCGGTGAACCGCTCGGTGCATTCCCATCAAATCAATCCTCTGTCCCAACTGACCTGCATTCATTAACCAGGATCTCCAGTCCCATTCACCTGTCCAACTCATTTCTTCTGACATTCTCGCGTTTTGCCTGTTCATGATCCTCATTTATAATCGTTGTCAAGTCTAGCCAATCCCTGCTGGCACAAATCGATTTCCATTGGTTGTCTACCATGCTGTCTCGTCCTTTACAACCCCAGTTCACCAAGAAGTCGGCCGCGCGGTTCCCATTTCGCCTAACATGGCAAAAGAATTTGTAATCAATCCTTCTTAGCAAACCTGCTATCTCTTGGACAATTCCGGCTGTCCTCCAACTGCTTGTAATTCGCTCCCAATCTCTTCCATTGCTAAGTTTCTTCAAAATTTCAATCGCAATCTGAGAATCGCCAACTATTTCCAGGCTTGTATAACCATTTCTGATTGCAATCCTTAGCCCCTGGTGGATTTCCCAAAGTTCCGCCTCATTATTCGTCATTTCCTCGCCTCATTCAGCATAAATCCACCTTACCTGTTTCTGACTATCGCGAAAAATGCCTCCGAAACCAGCGTTGCCCGGATTCCCCTTCGATGCTCCATCGAAATTTAGTTTGATAAAGTTATCTCTGGGGTAGATAAAGTTATCTGGGTTTTGAACTCGTTCATTATGTCTGCTACCATGTTTATGAAAAACCATCTCATACTTTAGGTTCAAACTGTTCAGAATCATCTCCTCTGTGTGGTTCGCTTTCCAATCCTCCACATCCCATTTCTCCGCCAAGATTGTTTCCCTCATTAAGCTAACCGCTCGTTTCCATATAATTTCCGAATCTTTGGCTTTGTCCTGGAAGATCCGACGGTTCCTTTCTTTCCAGACCATCCATAGAACGAAGCTTGCAATAAGATCCCAAGCTCTGCTAACAACTTTGCATTGGAATTTCTCCTGATTCCATTGGAAAATGATTGCGTTGATGTCTCTGAGACCTATCTCCGGTTTACCAAATATCTTTCTTGTATCCATCCATACTTTCTTAGTGAACGAGCAGTAAATTAGGAGATGAGAACGGTTCTCTTCTGCGTTTTTACAGAGACAGCATCTTGAAGGCCCGCTGAAGCCTTTTTTTTGAATTCTGTCCCAAGTTAGAATCTTGTTCTTAGCTACAAGCCATATGAATAGGGAGACTTTCGGCCACCATTTATTTCCCCATATAGTTTTCCATTCAAGATTCTCCTCATCCATAGTCTGTGTGTCAGATAAATAGTATGCCTCTTTGACAGTGAAAGAACCTTTCATGGAGTTCCCCCATCTAAGAATGTCCCTACCTTCGCGGGCTTTAATTTTCCTAGAATCCACCTCTTTCATATATGCTACTTGTTGCTCTTGGTTTATATCGCAATCCCATTCAATTGGATCTATCCATTTTCTCCAGATTCCATCCAATTCATTATCTTTCCAGTAATCTTTGACATAGCTTCGATTTCCCCCTATTTTTTCCTGTAGCTGTTGGACCGTTTGAATTCTGCTCATTTTTTCCTTCTGCTGCCATTTTTCCTCCCAGAAATTGGCTTCCCCTCCACCTCGGACTTCCCAAAAAATATGGTTTTCAACAATATCTCTGTTCTGTCGAGCTAGGTCCCAGATTGTTGAACCCTTGGGGCTTTCCCTCTGTCTTAAAATGTCGACTGTTGTGTCTGGCATATTGTATTTGCGTCTCCAAGTAGCTTTTCACAGGTCGTTACCCCCCCTTAGCCAACGCCACCAGAGCTTTGCTCCTAACACCTTGTTAAGTTTTTCCGGTTCTCGTAAACCCAATCCTCCTTTTTCGTTCCTTTCTGTAAGGTGTTTCCAAGAAACAAGGGCCCATTTTTCTGATGATTTGTTCCTCCCCAAATGAACTTTCTCATGATTTCTCTAATTTTTGAACAGATACCTAAAGGGGCTACCATTATCGACAGAGGATATATGGGAATAGCTTAGAGGACTGATTTCACCAGCACTATCCTCCCTGCCATATTCAGAGTTCTAAAAGCCCAGTTCGCAACTCTGTTTCTCAGTTTGTCCAAAACTCCTTGCCAGTTTTTCAATATTTTGGAAGTGAAGTCCAACATATTCCCCAAGTATTTCGTTGGCAACTCTCCTCTTTTGAAGCCCAACAGTCTTATGAGATGAGTTTTAATCTGTTCCATTGTGTTGAATATAAATACACAAGATTTGTCTCTATTAATTTCCAGTCCGGAGGCTTCAGTAAAGAAGTCCAAAATCTTCTTCAGCTGTCTCACTTCTTTCACAGTTGGTTCCCCGAATAGCATAATATCATCAACAAATTGCTGATGAGTTAGAGGCATCTCATTACCCCATAACTTCAAGCCCTTGATTTTGTTCGCTGCCCGTTCTTTTTTAATGTATCTACCAAGGCCTTCTGCTGCCAATATGAAAAGAAACAGAGATAATGGGTCTCCCTGTCTAATTCCTCTAGACGCATTAAATTTTTTTGAAGGGGTTCCATTAACGAGAATGGAGAAGATCAGGGTTGAAATTAGACTGTGAATCCACTTTACCCATCTCCTACTGAAGCCAAAACTTTCCAGGAATTCTCCCAAGTATTTCCAATTCAGTCTATCATAGGCTTTCGACAGGTCTAATTTAATCATCATTCCCTTTTGGTTTTTCATTTTTAAAGAGTGGATGACCTCTTGGGTTACTACTAGGCCATCGAGGATTTGCCTACCTTCTACAAAACCCGTTTTTTAGTAGATATTAGCTTATCCAACAGAGGTTTCAGTCTTTTAGCAATCAATGTTGTTATTATCTTATAAATAACATTGCATAATGCTATGGGTCTAAACCCATTAGCATCTTCTAAGTTATCATTCTTAGGAATCAAAGCATAGAAGGTGGAGTTAATAGCGTGCCATACCTTCTGATTCATCCGAGATTCTTCTATCAATTCTAGGATTTCTCTTCCCAAAATGCTAGCCCGCTTGAAAGAATTCGATCGTGAAGCCATATGTACCTGGAGCAGTACCTTTTTTCATGGATTTAACTATTTCTTCTACCTCCTCTAAATTGGCAGCTCTCATCAAAGCATTATTTTGGTCATCTGTAACTAATCGGGGAATGGCAGAGCATATTTTCTTTATAGCTTTCGATCTGTCTACTGATGGTTCAGCTAAGATATCTTTGTTATGGTCCACCAGCACTTGTTCAATCCCTTCTTGCTCCACTACTCTCTCACCATTCTGGTCTTTGATGGACAATATCCTATTTCTTTGTCTGTGTTGGATCATTGCCTGATGGAAAAATTTAGTGTTTCTTTCCCCTTCCCTTAACCATTTTATTCTTGACTTCTGCCTCCACAACACTTCTTCTTGTTTCCGCCTTTCCTCGAGTTTTCCAAGAATTATCCCCTCCTCTCTAATGCTTTCCTCTGTCCTACCTTCTGTAATTAACTTCTGTTGCAGAGATTCCATTTCCCCTTCTAGTTTTTGTTTTTCCTCCAAGATGTTACCAAACTCCTCCTTGTTCCATTTCTTGATTTTCCCTTTCAATTCTTTAAGTTTTAGTTGGAATGTATGCATCTTTCCTTTACCCTGAGCTGAACTCTGCGTCCACCATTCTTCCATCTTCTTAATGAATCCCGGATCCCTTAAGAAAAAGGTTTCAAATCTGAAGGGTCTCCTTCCACAATTCTTTTTAATATCCACCTCTAGTCTGATAGGCCAATGGTCGGAACCAAGACAAGGCATGATCTTTGCTTCAACGAAAACATCCTTGTTCATAACAGGTTCTGATACTAGGAAGCGATCAAGTCTCGAGGCTATCTGATTCTTACCCCCCTCCTATTGTTCCAGGTACAGATTCCGTTGATTGTTTGAATGTCTACTAGTCTTAATTCATCAATCATGTCATTGAACATTCCCATGTATTGATCTACTTTTCTTATCCCCCCCTTTTTCTCCTCTAGGGATCGGATTAGGTTAAAATCGCCTCCTATAACCCATGCAAGCTCTGGACAGATTCTACGAATTGCCTTCATTTTTTGCATGAAGCTTTCTTTCTCCCCCGGGGTGTGTGGGCCATAAACCCCTGAAATGACTACCTTTTCTTTCATTCCTACTATTCTACCAATGCCTGTAAGGATTCTGGTCATGCTGGTCCAACCTTCTAGGATTATGTCATTTGGGTTCCATAAGATAGCAATTCCTCCCGTAGATCCAATAACATCTTGCCCCATAACTTCGTATTGGAGCTTATTTTTATTAATTATTTCTTCCACCTGCTGCACTGAAACTTTCGTTTCCTGAAGAATCATAATACTCGGTTTTTCTTTTTTCAATTTCTCTTTCATATATCTCTGTTTTCCTTTGCTGTTCAAACCTCTAATATTCCAGCTGATGACAATCATTTAAAACTTTTGGTAGGAGGGGAAAAATACCTCTGACAGCGGTATCACTTTACCTGAGTTTATCAGCGTTTCTCCCACAGTCTGAATGGCTTCACTCAATTTTTTCCGTCCTCTTTTCCTGCTGTTTTTGCCAAAAGCGTCCATTCCCATCTGATCATTCTCCTGTTCGCTTGCTATGATTAACTGTTTATCCTTGTTCTCCCCTTTTTTTTCCTTGTACTTTTGAAATGCTTCTTTGTACAATTGTTTCTGTTTCTCTGGTATGAATATGTTATCCAGGCTTTTCCATTCCTGAATTAACTATTTCATGATTCTGGTTCTCCACTTCCATCTGGGAATGCTTTGTCACTATTTCTGACTCTCCCACTACCCTTTCTTCAGCTGCTTTCGCCATACTCTTCTCTTTTTCCTTTGTTTCTGTGACTACTTCCATTGGCGTATTGCCAAGCTCTTCATCATCCCCCAGGTTCACTTCATAGTCCTCGTTTTCATCTTGTAGGACATGGAACTTGTTTTGACTCACTGTATTAAGGGTCTTATCTTGAGTCTGAGTCTTGGGGCCCTCTTTGCCCTATTTCTTCCTTCTTGAAACTTGTTGAAAATCCCTATCTGCTTCTCCCATTTCTCCTGCTTCTCTTTGATGTGCTTCTTGGTTTTTATCGAACTCTTCCTCCTTATTCAGCGGACATTGTATGTATAGATGGCCGTATTCGTGGCACTTACGGCATCTGAACGGAATATGTTCATAGTCTATTGGCTGTTTCCAGATATCATCCTGATATTCCAGTTCAATAGATTCTGGAAGAGGCTCAGATATATTCATATATACACAGAGCCTTGCATATGAGTTATATTTTCCGCGCTTTGTTGCCTCTGCTATTTTAACAAAGCCCCCGATTGTATTTCCAATACCCTCTAAGATTTCAGGGTCCCAAAATTCCTCTGGTAGTCCAAACAATCTTACCCAGATTGGGGCAGCCAGCATTCTTTCATTTTCAGGGTTGTATCTTTCCTCCCAGTGTTTCATAAACAAACCCGCATTATTCATAAAATATGGCCCCTCCTCAAAAACCCTTTCTTTGTCCTCCAGGTTTGCGAAGATGGCTGTAAAAAACCCTTTCGGCCCCAGTTTCAGATCTATATGTCCTTTTGGTCTCCATCTTTGGTGAATCCACCTGTTTAGTTCTTTCTCAGTTGGCCAGTACCCTATGAACTTACAAATCAATGCACGGTCCTTCATGTAACATGTATATTCCTCAAGTTTGTTGCAGGGAATGACATATCTAGGATGTTTTTGTGCCCTCGGAAGACATTTCCCGCCCATTCTCTTTTGCCATAGGTTACCCATCACTGGTGCATTGTTCTCCTTCAGATTCCGCTGCGTTCTGGTAGTACTGGTTTCCCCCGCGACAACATTTTTGTAGGAGGGGATCTCTCCCCTCCCCTGCTAATTTTCCATTTCCTCCTTAGGTCTAATGTCTTTAATGTTAACCTTATTTCTCTGCTGAAAACCTATTAGAAAAACTGTTTATCTCCAAAATTACCTTAGTCAGACTGGCTACCTTGCTGCCCGCCGACTGCTGCCCGACGATTTCCGCCTGCAGCGCTCAGGCCCGGCATTCCCGCTCCATTAGGGTTTCAGCTCCCGCTCCAGGTCCTCTAGCTCTCCTTCATGATAGATCAAAATTTTCTTTTCTTTTAATAATTTTTAAAATTATAACACGAGCTTTATTTTTATGTTGTGGATATGATAGTTATAGTAAAAGAGAGATAATTTTGTATAATGGGCTAACACAAAAATATGGTTTCTTTGATATCTAAATTATTATGTTATAGGTATGATACCTAAACTATTATGTTATATGTATAAAAACACCAATTTTTTATTATAAAATTTGACAAAATTTACAACACATATTAATTAATAGGAGGTTAGATTATATCTCTAAGACTTTTATATAAGTTGATATAAATATATAGCATAATAAAGAATTAATCAAAAGACACCCTCAATAAAAAGACACCCTCAATAAATCAAAGGAGTTTATTGAATGTTGCTGAATTTTTTTTTTGTTCTTTCCTACCTCTTGTCAAAGGAGAGGAGGGATCTGAGTTTTTCATTAACACTTTTGAAAATGATGGAGAGGATGAGGCATTGGTGTAATATTACCTTCCTTCTTTTTTGGAGATGTGTTTTTTTTTTTTTTTTTTTTTTTTTTTTTTTTTTTTTTTTTTTTTTTTTTTTTTTTTTTTTTTTTTTTTTTTTTCATTGAGGCCTTCTTTTGAGAAGTTTATGGAGAACCTTCAATGAGAATTGTGTCAGATTTTGGAGAGTCTATATTTTCTAATTGGATATGAATTGATGATGGCTCCGAATCTTGAACATATTCAACTTCCTCTTGAGATTGCAAAGGTCCAAATCTGTTACTAGAGTGAGATTATGGATTAGAGGGAGGATGAGGCTCAAAGACATATCAAGACCCCCTTATAACTTGATTCTTTCTCTTTTTTGAAGCTTGCTTGAAGCATTTCTCTTCATTGTTTTGAGGAGTTGGATTTTTCTTAGAAGCTAATGGAGAATATTTGATGATTGGAAAACTTCTTGTGAAGTTCCCATACTCATAAGAGGAGTTACATTGAGAAGGAACCTGCCCCTAATCAAGAGATTGAAGATGGCCATGTCTCTTTGTTATAAACCAAGATACTACTGAGACGAGGGATGAATCAATAGTGTAACCAAATTAAAATTTTCAATCTACTTGAAAACCATTCATGTAAGTATCATCATAAATCAATATGTGAAACACATAACAACATTATCATTAACATATACATATGTACCATGTAAATACACCAATATTCTTCTCTATTCCTTTTGCCAAGATAAGCTAGAACTTGCTATTACATCACTACTTGCAAGCTTCTACTTGCAAGTTTATCAGGTTGCCACTTGATGGAAGTTACCACTCCCCAAATTATTAACATCCACTAAAAGGGGCTACTACGCTTGATTTATCATCACCCATTGAAAGGAGCACCAATCCCTAATTTATTTTGCTAGCACCCACTAGCAGGAAACACACACTCCCTCTTTGTAAACATATGATCATCTTACAAGAAGTACCCACTCCTTGATTTTTCAAGCAACCACCTGCGGAGGCACCCACCCCCAAGCTATCTTTAGAAACCTACTCAGATACAAGCATCTACTCCCTAAAGTGTAAGCACCCACTTTTTCCATGTTGATCCCTATTTCATACAATTTTCAAACTCAGATCAACAAAACTTTTTACATATAATAATACTGCTTCATTACAACTCAATGCCTTCCTTGCATAGATCAATTATTTTTCTTTCTCCCTTAAACACCACCTTGCCTCTTACATATCTCAACCACCTCAAATCACCAATATCACCATTAAAACACCTTTTAGACACCAAATCTGATCTTTGATTCATCCCTTATGCATACTAAAATATGCAAACTATTGCACCGACAACCACCAACTTGGTTGTTCAATTATGCTTATAAATAATTACAAGCTGAATGTTTTTCTCAAATTTTCCCCAAACCACTACCAGAACGCTACCAAAACTCTACACAAATTCTTCTCTAGAATTTAGATTTTCCTTTAGCCTGAATCTCCTATGAAACTAGCTTCTCCTTACTCCTGCACAAATCTCAGTCAGTGATACATGTGAATTGCAAAAATAATAGAAACTTGACCCCAACACTAGCCTCAATCTCAGCCCTACAAATTTCTCCAAATCTCCGACCTCAAGTAAGAAGAATGCCTCTGGAAAAGCCCAAAACCAGAGACCAACTGTAATTGCTCCAAATAGGAAGTGTGAATTTCCTTCTACACCATAGCCACACATAGAATTGAGTAAAAATCCCTACAATAGTCTTTGTGGAAGCCCTGAAGTAGAATCCCCAACTTCCTCACCAGGGAGACACTCGAAGTTCTCCAAAATGAGGTTTAAGTTTTACTTGAAACTTCTGTGCGAAGCAACGTCGCACTACTTGTGCTCAACAAATCCAAGAGAGTTCGATATGCATGTGATAGATGTAGGTTTTAACCCCGTACAGAAATTACCTGCATACGAATTCTAAATCACAGAAAAATAAACAATGCGAGAGCATAACACATAAAAACACATATGCATAGATATTTTCCCCTAGATCCCAAAACCAAGACTACCAGCTTGATTTTTCATTATATTCCTTTTAATGTTACAATACATATTTATACATGCCGAAGCATCCAATACCATGGACCGAAAACCATCACGTCTAATACCATGGACCGAAAACCATCACGTCCAATACCATGGACCGAAAACCATCGCGTCTAAAAAACATGTGCGAAAATCATGCACAAAACCATAGGTGGGCCGCCCAACCTAACATAGGGTCCAAAACCAAAATTTTCCGGGGCGCTGCCCCAGACCCCATAAAGTGGGGTTACGGGTACCCCTCAAACCCCCTGTTAACTA
>APFE030034534.1:4814-15487 GCA_000404065.3 Pinus taeda | reverse complement strand
GTTAAGAAACACAAAGTAATAAGAAAAATAAAGGAAGCCCCAGAAGAAGATGACGTGAGAATCAGAAGTAGAAAAAATGAGAAGTTGGGAAATCAACTAGTAATAACTAAGATTCTCAATCCTTAGCGTCCAAATATAAGGAAGAAACATAAGTGGGAGGCGGAAAATAAAATAACCCCTGGAAAAAATGATGAAAATATTATCATGGAACATAAGGGGTTTGGGAAGGCCCTCAAAATCCCTATCAGTTAAAGGTTTAGTAAAGAAAGAGTGGTCTTTGATTCTTCATCTTCAAGAAACTAAGCTCAAAGAAATAGAAGCAGTAAATAAAACATAATCTTTCTGGAGCGACAATACCAGAATAGTGCAAAGCTCCTATGGGGCTTGATCTAGGTGGATATTGGTGGCCACCCACTCATTCCATTTGGACCCCCACCATTGTTTCTTTTCATTTTCCTTAATTGTAGCACAACTTAATATTTTTGGCAGTTTTTTGGGTCCTAAACTTCCAAAGTCATTCTGAGGGACTAAAATATGTTTTTAGGGAAAACTGAGAGAATAGAAAACTTCCAAACTTGTTTACGAGTTTATTTTTAGCCTCCTCTTAAAAATATTTGAAACGAGGTATTATGATAGCCAAATGGAGATTGTATACCAAATTTATGACCCTAGGAAGTTGATGCACCAATTTTCCCAAACGAGACCCATGGTTTTGGCGCTTCATCTCCTAGGGTTAGGTTTTTGGATTTTTATGGTTTTCCATTAATTCCCAATAATAAATAGGCCTTTGAGCCTCATTGTAACATAGTTTAGAGACATGTAGCCACCACATCTCTTCTCATAGATAAGCTACCATTGCCCGAGCTAATTTATTTCTATTATGTATGTAAGCATATTTTAGTTCTTTTATATTAATGAAATGAAGTGTTATTTCTATTGCAACTTTGTATTTATGGTTATCTCTGTATTCTATTGCGTACCTTTTTAAGTTCAGATTAGTGGTATTAGAGTGGTCTACTCTTTCTCTGTTTTTCTTTCCATGTCCCCAACAAGGTTAGGGTATAAGGAGGTAGGGATCAAATTGGTTTAACCTTTGCAAGACCAGCCTTCTAAACCCCACTGGCCTCCCATGGATGAAGAAAAGAAATACGAGGGGGTAGGAGATCCTTTCAAAATATTGCTCGAAGAATCCCTCAAGTGACATAGGAACATGATGATGGAAAACTTTGCCCAGACCCTTCGGCGGCTACCTATAGGCGACACATCTCCTTCCATCAGCCACTCTGGAAGCACCACACCCTTTAAGGTACAAGTTAACTTTGACATTCCCGTATTTTAAGGTAAAATAGATGTGGACGTTGTAGTTAAATAAATATGCTAAAAGGATATTTTTTGGTTCATGATTTTTCCAACCAGGAAAATATTACTTTTACACTCCTCAAAGCCACCCCCCACGTCAAGGACTGGTGGGAAACCTACTATGAGAAGAGGGACGAGAGTACACCCTCACTATTTTTAGCTTCACACACTTAGAATCCTTTCTGGGATTCCATCAAGGCGCAGTATTACCCTATCGGGAGCTATGAGGATAAATACATAAAGTGGACCATGTTGTGGTAGGGAAGGGACCAAGATGTGCCAAAGTTCACAAATATTTTTCATACCCTTTGCACGAAGTTGGGTATCAAGGATTCTGAGTGACATTTGGTACTTAAGTACCGCAACACAAGTACATCCAAAATGATATGGAGTTCATGTACATCTCCTCAGTCAGCGTGGCCTATCGATATGTTGTCAAGATCGAGTAGAAATTTAAACAGAAGAAGCGAGACTTTGGATCTGTGAATTCAAAGCAAGGGAAAGGCACCCCAAAACTGTAGAAGAAAGGAAAAATCCAAGGTTGGGCAACCTAGGACAACCCACCGAAGCCACAAACAAATAACCACATGACGAAGACAAAGGACACAAGAAATGGTGTGAGTTCCATAAGAGCCCCACTCACAACACAAGTGAGTTTCGGGCCAAACAATCATTGGTGGCTGAGTTTAAGGCTTCTAAATCATATGCATGTTATAACTCTAAGTCAAAACTCGATAAGGGGAATGAAAAAGGGAAGAAGATTATTGATGTGGAGCCTAGCGCCATTGTTTCCACCACCAAGATCCAAATGAATGAGCTCAAAGATCCAGAGTAGGGGGAGTGCCTCTTCCACTCATAGATGCGGGTGAAGGTTTCTCTGCTATAGTTCATTGTCGACATTGGGAGAAAAAAAACCTCATTTCGGCAGAGGTCATGAAGTGGTTTGACCTACCTACCACAACACACCCGCAACCATACAACATCGGGTGGCTTCACCAAGGACGAGATCTTCGCATCATCCAATAATGTCGCTTTTCCTACAACATCAAGCCCTTCACAGATAATGTACTATGTAACGTTTCTCCTCTTGAATTTTGTGATGTATTATTAGGACAATCATACTTGTGGAAGCGACATGATGTGTATGAGTCTAGGCCTCGCATCGTTATTATTACTTTGGGAAATAAATTGTACAGGATACTGGAGGTAGCACTGCCTACCACCCTCTCTTTGATAACTGGGAAGCAATGCAGTAAGATCATTTTCCAGACCAGGAACTTTGTTTTCCTTATGATTCACCCTTAGAGAAAGAAGATGATTATGGCCACAACCTCTAGATAGGGCTCCTCTACATGACAGCATCAGATGGACAAGGTCATGGATGAGTACAAGGACATTTTCACCTCCCCCCAAAGGGGTACCTCTACACTATCAGGTCAAGCACTCCATCAATCTGACCCCGGGAACACCGCTACCCAACGGACCAATCTATCAACGATATGTTCTGGAGAACAATGAAATTAAGAGGTAGGTTTAGGAGTTGTTGTAGAAAGGGCACATCAGGCCAAGTTCATCACCATGTGGGAGCCCGATCGTGTTGGTACAGAATAAGGATGGGACCTGGAGACTTTGTATTGACTATCGGGTGTTGAATAAGATCGTTGTCCGGAATAGGTATCCAATCCCATAGATTGATGACCTTCTAAACCAGCTCAAGGGAGCCAAATATTTTAGCAAGATTGACTTGAAGTATAGTTATCACCAGGTACCAATTGAACCCTCCAATGTGTGGAATATTGCCTTCAAATCTAAGGAGGGCCTTTTCGAATGGCTGGTCATGCCTTTCAGGTTGACGAATTCCCCCATAATTTTCATGAGGCTGATGGAAGACACCTTGTGACCCTTCACCAACTCATTCATGGTGGTGTATTGGATGACATCCTAATATTTAGCCATAGTTGGGCAGACCACCTCCACCATATTTGACAGGTTCTCTCAACTGCAACAACACAAGTTGTGTGCTAATTTGGATAAATGCACCTTTGGTATGACCCATGTTCATTATCTAGGGTACATCATTGATGAGCAGGGTGTGCATGTGGACCCAGCCAAGATAAAAGTCATTAGGTATTGGCCAACCCCAACCACACTAACAGAGCTCAACTTTCTAGGTCTTGCCATTTTCTACCACATTTTTGTGTTGGGGTTATCTCATATCACTTGGCCTTTAAGTCAAGTCACCAAGGGTGGAGCAAAAGAAAAGTTATTTTGGTATGAATCCTAACATAAGACGTTTGTTGAGTTGAAGTGTTTCATCTGCTTTGCACTAGTGCTCACATTACTAGATCTGCGGCAACCATTTGATATTGAGATAGATGCCTTCGACTATGCTATTTGTGCAGTTCTTACTCAGCAGGGACATCTAGTGGCATATCACAGTGAGACACTTTCAGACATAGTCCAAAAATACCCCACCTATGACAAAGAGATGTATTCCATTATGTAGGCCTGCCAACAGTGGAAGAATTAAATTCTGGGGAAGGAAACAATCATCCACACAGACTATTGATCCCTGCAGTTCATACAAACACAAAGGAAGTTGCAGAACGATCACCACCAGAAATGGTCCACATACCTACAACAATTCCCTTTGAACATTGAGTACAAGAAGGGCCACACCAATAATGTTGTAGAATGCATCAGCCGACCGCTAGTCATGGCACTGAACATTGTGCTCGACTCTTGTGGGCATGAGACTTCGGGGTTCCCGCATCTTTACAGTAGCGATCTAGAGTTCGACAACACATACTAGATGCTCCTAGAAAGTAACAAAGTTCCAAAATTTCACCTCCAAGATGCATTGTTATGCCACTTGGGACACCTTTGTGTTCCTTCAAGCGAGTGTGCCAAGATGATTTGGGAGGCGCACTACAGTCGGGTTGCTAGACATTTCTATGACATATGGATCTGAAGTAGAAATGCCAATTGTTATTACCATTCTACTGCTAAACTGGATATGACATGGATTTGCTTGTAATTATTTTAGAAAAATTGAAAACTCGCTAAAACCTAACAACAAGCCTATTTTTCTGGAATTGTATGATAAAATGGTATTCTAGTTTCAACAACATTAAGAAAATACTACTCTCCCTGAAAGCTATCCTAATGTTCTAAATAGTTATTTTCCATATGATGTAGGGCATTCTTGTAAGCATCCTATAACTTTCACAGAAGTACCCGTTGAAAGGTTGAGGCAGTATCAAAATTAAAAATCCAAAATTATAAAAGTGTTACTAACAAATCTATCTAACCATGCATTTTGATCCCCCAACAGGCACTTGTTTCAAGATTCCATTTCGAGGCTTCCTTGACATGGGTTTTCCATCAGATTGATAATTGTAAGCATCACTCCCTAATCCACTTTTGATAATGTTGGTAGGAGCAATGAAGAAATCCATTGAAAGGGCAGGCGCATTGAAAACCACATCGTCAATTGTCCATGTTTCTTCCATTCTTGTTCTGGTATGGCTCACTGAACACTCTCCAAATTTAAAAAGAGTGACACTTGATCGACTTGAATGAGAAATCATCACAACATCTGCTGCTCTATAATTGTCACTAGTTGTTTCTATGGTGGTTTCCCAGTGAACAACATCTATTCCAGTGGCCTGAATCTGTGTAAGATGGGAATATTCCAAATATACGAGGTCGGTTTTTTGACTGAAATATCCAAAAAAATACATGTCTAATAATTTCTACAGATCCATCACTCCTTTCGTGCAGAGTTGAAGGATCAACGACAAGATTTAAAATGAAGCAATCTTCATCTCCAATTTTCTTTTCTCCTAAGAAACGAGCATTTGCAAACATGATTGTTGTTGTTATAGGATATAAACCCCAAGAATAGAAAGGTCAACAAGAATAAGGACGTGCATCATCACCAACAAGTTAATCTAAGCTTCATAGTTTCCATGGTCCTAAGCTCAGTCCCATGATTAGTGATTTGCATTTGAAAAAAAATTGACATTGCTAACAAACATACATGTAGTCTTGTTATAATATTTTTCAAGTTTAACAAAAACAACCGAATATTAACATTTGATTTTGATACTCAAAAAAATTCTACATGGTTCATTAAATTCAAAAGACCCAAATATAAAATAAAAATCTACAAGGTTGATTAAATTATACATTCTGTTTACCATTGCTTGAAATTAGACAAAATTAGAATTTTCATAAATAATTCACCTTATGCAGTGATTGTTGTACTAGGATCTAAACCAGAGTGGAAAAGGGATTAACCAAGCATAAGAACGTGCATCATTATAAACATGTTAATATGAGATATTATTAGAATAACCACCAATTAACTACGTTTGCAACAATCACCATAAAACTAACTTTAGCAGTTTGAACTCCCTTCTTTTTATTTTTTGCAACAACTCATGCTAAAATTCTCAACTCTTAACTTAACCACAACCTGATCCGAGAGCCTATTCTGTAGACAACAATGCATAATCTATTTGTGTATTTCTCATTGGATGAAACTGCAATCTAGGCCATAATCTGCAAGCACTCATATGAAGACATCAACCTTTGGTTTTCTCACCCTAACTGGGAATCTAGTCAATAACCATCTGTACTGTTTATGTTAACTTAAGCCTGCAACCTAGTACCTAGACTA
Source organism: Pinus taeda (assembly GCA_000404065.3). NCBI lineage: Eukaryota > Viridiplantae > Streptophyta > Pinopsida > Pinales > Pinaceae > Pinus > Pinus taeda. The sequence continues at coordinate 9,444 of APFE030034534.1, read as the reverse complement.
CATGAACACTTGCACTAATCTTACTGAAACTCGGCCTGATCATAGAGACTCGTGAATCCATGCCAAAATTGTGTCATTGAAACCACCATAACCAAGAAAATCATCATTTACCAAAATCAACCTTTGAGTTAAACCCTCTTTGCATTCAAGCATAGAAAGCCCCTGAATTTTCTTGAATTCTGGCTAGCTGGTGAAGCCCATTACGAACCCACAAATTTTATTGAATTTTGAGTAGTTGGTGAAGCCCATTACGAATGTAGTTGTACAAATGATTTTAAATTCACTATGTTCTCAATTTGATCTTCATTCTAGGCCTACTCTACATGTATTAGCCTCACAACCCTGGCCAAAAAGGTTTCATTCAAACAACCATACCATACCAAGACAATCATCCTTCACTAAAATCGATCTTTATGTAACCTACTTTGCATGCAAGCATAAAACCCAAGAATTTATTGAATTCTCACCAGCTGCAAAAGCCAATAAAATGCAGTCATATTAATGCATTTACTTACTAGACTTGCAATTTTCTCTTCATCCTAGGCCTAGTCTACATGATTTCGTACTAAAACAATATGACTTTCACTGAATCACAAGCTTATTTTTAAACACATTTTGCAACCAAAATATCCTCGTTCTTGTGCCATCGGAATAGACAAACCTGAAGATCCCTATGCAAAGGCCGAGGAGGACCTTTGGCAACATGTGAACCAAGCTAGGGTGTGTGCCGCCAAACAATCTTCCCATTGCTTCCACCATGCACTTTACTCCCACCCAAAACTAACTCCACTGACCACATATCAGGCATCATTTTTCACAATATAAAGAATCTAGTTTCACTAGCCTTTAATGAATAATTTCGACAAGATTTTGTTGACACCTAATCAAAGGGATTGGGTGTATAGTTGTAATTAATGTAAATAAATAATACAAAAGATAGAGAGTCGTCGAGAGATAAACCGAACAGTCTCTCCCTCTTGTATATAATAATGAACAACCTGAATGAATAATATGAGTTTTGATTTGAGGAGTTACCTCCTAGTCTGACATGGTATCAGAGCAGGTGCCATTTTTTGGCTTCCTTTTTAATTTGTAACTCCTATTCTATTTTGCCTTTGTTTTGCATCTTTTGCGGGCTGACATTTCTGTCAAATCCCTGCGAAATCTCATTTATTGTTTAATACATTCGTTGAAGTGTGTTGCATTGGAGCTAGCTATTGAAGCCGAAGGTGCTGTAATGACTTGGATTTCCTCCTGCTCTGAGTATGGTATATATACCCTTCCGTATTGAAGAACCATATATCCTTTTTCGTATTCACATATATCCTATTTTGTATTTCCTTGCGCCGGATCTCAAGTATTATAAACCCATATATTAAATATCGTCGGGTCCACTTTTTAATCACATATCGCAAATCTCTTGCCCCAATCAATACCGCTGCATGTTTGTGATGTGATCATACCCTTCATTAAACCCATTCGGACACAATTCCCGAGGTTTCACTTTATCTGGCTCGTTCTCCACCGTTGATCTCAACCTCCAGATCCAACGACTGACATTGATTCGGGGGGGGACCACTTGCACGGTAGTTACCTGCCTGAAAAATGCCTTTTAATCTCCATTGTTGATCATCACCTCAAAATCCGATGGTTTATAGCGATTTCGGGTGCATTAGTTGCACGAGAGTTACCCGCCCAATACGAGTGGTTTTTCTCTCTCCCCTAGTCGCTATGTGTCAATCACTTAGTGGAATCAGGTGCTCCCCTCTCAATACCACTTACCATTTTTTATCCACCCGAACTCCCGCTTGTAACATAAAATACGCCTTTAGCCATGGTTATCGCCCCGACTTGTTTTGCTTACGATAACCGTTGATCGATTACCATCGACGGCCCTCCTCCGTTCATCTCTGTCATACAAAGCAACAAAAGAACTACAGCTACAATCCGACTCTGATATTCGGGTGAACGTTGAATGTTGTTAAGGTGAACATTGTTGGTATAACAATCATTTTACGAGTAAAATTTTGTAGCAGCAATATTTTTCTCCATTGTACACAGATTTTACAATGAATTCAATTATATCTATTGTGGTAGTAGTTCTCAATGGAAAGGAGAATTATCCTGAATGGTCGCAGAAAATCCAACACACTCTCATTTATAGTGAGCTATGGAAAGGAGTGTGTGTTGGACAAGGAGACGAAGCACCATAACAACCTACCTTAGAATGGGAGCTTGCCATTTGGGAAAATAAGAACAACAAATCCTATGCATTGATTACATCATCAGTAAGTGAAGAGGTGAGTTGACACATTTCGCCATTTTCAAATGCATTCGAATCCTTACAAAAGCTGAAGGAACTCTATGACTCGCACTCTGCACTTGAAGTTGTTCAACTTATGATTAAACTCTTCACCTTTGAATTACAAAATAATGATCCTCTTGCTCTTGCATCCGAAGTAAAATCTATAATGCATGATATCAAAGTCACTAAGGTTGAATTGGATATTCCTCTAATCACTTTTCTCAAGTCACTTTATCCTACTTACTCCAATTATCTTGAGTCGTTGCAAGCAAATGGAAATCTCAAAGATATTACCTTTGACTCCCTTGTGAAAAAATTTGCTGAAAGAGAGAAAGTTTTTGGAGAGAAGACAACCCCTGAATCTTCTGAAGAGGTTGTGTGCCTTGCTCATAAAGAAAAGAATCTATCCCAAGATTCTTCCAGAGGAAGAGGTGGTCAAAGAGGAAGAGGAAGATATTTCAGAGGCAGGGGGGCAGACACTCTCAAAGAGAAAAGTTAGATTTGCACTACATGCGCTGCAAAAGAAATGGATCACATGATGCCTCCACATGCAAGTTACCTTGGGACAAAATTGAGCAGCAAAGAAACCAACCCAAAGGTAAAACTAATGACACAGAGAAAGGTAAAGCACCTGAATCCGCTCATCATATTGTGGCACAATGTAATATTGGAGTAAATGAAGACTTATTTAATGCTTCACTTACTTCTTCGAAAAATGATTGGTTGCTTGATTCAGGAGCAATTTGCCACATGACTCATAGAAAAGATATTTTTGAAGAATTTACTGACAATGTTGATGGAGTAGTATACTTTGCAGACCAATCAAAACTCAAGCCATCAGGGCTTGGCACAATTAGGCTTAAATTGCCTAGTCTTCCAGACTTTCTACTGCATCATGTTCTATATCTCCCACAGTTGAGGAGAAACTTGTTGTCCTTGGTCCAAATCCACTAGCAAGGTCACTCCATTCATATGTTTGATGGCAAGCTTGAGGTGAGAAAAGCATCTGACCACTCACTTGTCATGACAGGGATAGAAAAAGAAAGGCTTCTCAAGCTGCAGGGTAACTCTACTCGTACACAAAATTTCTCATATAATTCTCATTATGAAGAAGGTACACTTCCATCAAGTTTATTATGGCATGCTAGATTTGGACATTTGAACTATGACAACCTCCACTTGTTGAAGAAAAATGGTTTTATTGGTTTGCCTACAATTCCTAGGAAGCTTAAGCAATGTGATGCTTGCATTCTAGGAAAGCATAGCAAACAATCCTTTCATGATTCACACTCCAAAGCATATAGAAAACTTGAACTCATTCATTCATATTTATGTGGTCCAATGCCTGTCTCTTCTGCAAATGGAAATAAATATATGATGACATTTATTGATGACTACACCAAAATGTGTTGGGTTTGTTTATTGAAAAACAAATCTGATGCTTTTCAAACATTCAAGAACTTTCATACATGGATTGAAAATGATGCACAATCTCATATTGGCTTTATTTGCACTGATAATGGAAAAGAATACACTTCAAATGAATTTGAAAACTATCTTTGCCAACATGGGATCAAACATCAAAAAATTGTGCCTTATAATCCCCAACAGAATGGAGTAGCTAAAAGAATGAATAGGACAATCTTAAGTATGGTACGCTCCATGTTGTTCTTCAAAAATCTAAAAATGATGTTTTGGGCTGATGCAGTTCTATGTGTTGTATATATAAAGAATAGATGTCCATCTAATGCTATTAGAAACAAGACTTCTTATAAAATGTGGTATGGGCACATTCCTTTGGTAAAGCATCTCAGGGTCTTTGGTTCCACCTGTTATGCCTTAATACCAACGGTACATAGAAACAAACTTGGTGCAAGAAGTTGTAAGTGTATCTTCCTGGGGTATTCAAACACCTCCAAAGCATATCGTCTCTATGATGAAGTCAAAAAAAGTTTGTTGTATCTAGAGATGTAATCTGTTGAAAATAGCGACAAGAAATGCTAAAAATAGAAGTGCTAAAAATGGCACTGCTATAAATAGCAGTTTGGGTACCAGTGCTGGATCGAGCAATAGGGAATGAAAAATGGAAGTGCTAAAAATAACATTGTTATTTTTAGTAGTTCGGGATGGATTCCTATTTTAGTCAGTCCCTAAACTAAAATAGTGAAGTAAAATTCGAATTTGAACTTAAAAACTGTTTGAAAATAAATTAATTAATTCACCATGAGTTAATTAGTTGTGAAAAATCAAACATGAAGTCTATGTGAGGACATGCAACAGTTTCTCCATTAATTGAGGAATTTATCCATCAGTTAAAGAGATAAG
>APFE030034530.1:34574-45173 GCA_000404065.3 Pinus taeda | reverse complement strand
CTCCAAGTTATTATTGTCATACATAAAATTAGTGTAAGTGTCCTTCTTAGATTTGATAATCATAACTTTTGTTTTGTCAGTGTTAACCGTCATACCCATGGTAGAGCAGAAATCCTTAAGAATCCTGAGTTGCTTATCAAGATCAGACGGGCACCTTGCCAAAAGAACAATATCATCAGCATAGAGAAGAAGGATGATGACTATCCCAGCTAATATCGTGCCATCACATCTTGCTTCCTCTAAATAGCCTTTGAGCTTGTTGATGTAAACGCCAAATAGGGTAGGGGAGAGGGGGAAACCTTGTTTAACTCCGATGTTACACTTAATATCGTTTGACCACCCCTCATTGCTCTTTAGCTTGGCAATTACATTCTCATATAACCTTATAGCGGCAACTCTCAACTTGAGAGGAACCTTAGTATTATTTTACTTTAATATTAATAAAAAATAAAAAAATTCGATAAGACCCCTGCACGGATCTACAAGGCCTATCGTAAATACCTTTGATTAATTCACACACGACTTAGTGTGAACCAATAAGAACCATTGCTCACATTATCAAACACAATTGTATTACTTAATATTATTAATAGTTGTTAAAAAATCTTGGATAGATATTTTTAATAAAACCATAAAATTAAATAAAAATAATGCACAATTGAATATATACATGGGTCGTCGTTATTCCAAAAATGAAAGGGAATCTTGGTAGATTTTCTTTTGAATTGTTTTTAGTAAGAACAGAACATTAGGACATAGATTTTTATCTTTTACTTCATATAATATTTTCATTATTCTTACATACAAATTGTCAACCTAATATAATCAGTTTCTAATAATGTTTTAAATTTTTTAGGGTCCTCTAACAAAGCTAAATTTCTCTAATTTAAATATAATAAAAAGAGAAATAACTTATTTCTAACCAAACATTTAATCGATGATAATTTACCATTAAAATTTATTTCCCACAATTAAATAATTAAGCATTTCATTTCAATCACTTACATGAGTAATCTATAAACAGAGGAATACCTATTCCAATGGAATAGTTGGGATGCCCCTGAGCTCCTGGTCCTACTGGGATGATCCTCTTAACTACCAACTGGATTTACTTCCTAATAACTAGGAAGTATTTCCTAGCTTGTTATGCATGGGATTCCCTGCAGCATGGTTTTGGGGCTCAAAGCCCAAGTTTTGGTCAATCATATTGTAAGACTCCACGAATTGTAGGTGCAGAGCGCGAAGTCTAGGACAAGTCATAGGGATGTCCACCCTAAAATATTGTAATTTAATGTAAAGTTGTGTTGGCCTACCCATGGTCTGCGGACCATGGGATTGTATAAATAGAGAGAAGATCTAAGTGTAAAGAGAGGTAAGGAAATATAGAATGGCGAAGGCATGGTTCGAGATTACGAGTTGGACCTGAAGTGTACTGGGTCATAATAGTAGGAAGAGGCTCTGTAGCTGAGTACGCAGAGGCCTAGTAGAGTCTGCAACTGAGTGCGCAGACCCCTTTACCTGAGTGCACAGGGTAGAGTCTAGTCTGTAACTGGGATTGAAAGTTAATAAAGAGAAGTTTACTCTATGCATTTGTTATTGAATCCGTATTTTGATGTTATATTTACTCTGTTTATTTACTGCGCAATTGATAAATACTTGTATGACTGCTTATATATTCCAATAATCTAACTAATTAACTAACATATTCTAATTAAGGAAGACTTGGGTAAATAACACGGGTCACGTTGTGGCTAGAACTGCACGAAGACAGTATCACAGGGCATGGGGTGCCTGCTGGTACGCATAGCGCAGTAAGTGTGAAGGGTGGACTGCTTACCAACTACCTCATATCAAACATTCTTAGGGTGCGGAAACCGATTCAAGCACCCTCCCATACTACTTCGGGTGAGACCTCAGTCTGCGCTCCACGGATTGTTGCTAAAAGGGCCAGTAGTACCAGGATTTGCTTGGCTAACTCACTTCTGAACCTGGATCAGGCCCCAATAAGCCAACAAATGGTTCCATTGCCGGGACTAGGATTTGGATAAGCGATGTCTGATGTCGTGCCACTAGAACCCAACGAAAAAGGAAGTTGAAGAGTGGTTGGACAAGAAGATTCACGAGTTCGCAACACAGGAAAACAGAACTCCGCAAGTATCTAAGGAAAAGTGGTTGGAGCGCTATGTGTATATGGAAATCCAAGAGATTTTCTTTGCATCCTTTCGTTCTGAGCTGTATGATTTGATCGCGAAGTTAGCCGACAGCTAGGGAAGGTGTAGGCTCGATAAACCAATAGTGTGGACTTCGGAATTAGTGCGCAGACTAGAAGCATCAAAAGATAAGATCACGCGAGTTGTGGACCATTGGCTCAACTGGATAATAGGGGGATTTATTACTGAGTTTGAGATAGACATGACTGTGAGCTATAGCAAGGCAGAACAAAGCTTTTGCAAAGGACCGCAAGGTAAGTATATTAAATCTAATACTTGGATTAAGATTTTATTGTGTGAAAAAAGGGTCATGCGAATACATTAATGTCGGACTACCGGGAGTGGAAAGGTCTAGAAAGTAGCGAAGAATTAGAAAATGTCCCCTTAATTTCACCCTCATGAGAGAGCGAGGAAGATTTCACTAAGGTCTCTCCGAGAAGTGCGGTCAGTTTGATAAGGCAGCGCATTCTGCGGCTACCATATCCACCCACACCGCCACCTGCTTCACCTCCCTCACCTCCATCTCCACCCATTCCACATCCACCATCTCCACAGTTCAGTATGGCGAGTGTGATTAAGCTACCAGTATTAAGGGGAGTAAGGAATGAAGATCTGGACCAATTCTGGTTCGTGGTAAGAGTAGTATGGGAAGAAGAAGGTGTCATGGAAAACAATATTAAGAAGGCTACATTGGTGAGCACGTTGCAGGATCGCGCATTAACATGGTATATCGAGCACTCTAATGACCACCCAAACGTAGGGATAGCAGAGATCCAGACCTCGCTGAATAGAGAATTTAGTAGGCCAAAGTCAGAAACACAATCAATAATTGGGTTTAAAGAAATCATGATGCTCCCGAGTGAGACTCCCTGGGATCTAGATCAATGGATGAAGAGTACAATCCGTGAAGCCAATATGACATTGACAGATGGATAGCATCGTGCATGGTTTGTAGCATCTCTGACACTGCACTTGAGGATGATGTTGTCACAACAGAAACTTTCCACCCAAGCCGAAGCATTGGAAATGGAAATGAGATTACTTGAGACCCTGATACAAGACCCTGGGTTGGGAGTTCAACAAATCCGTGTGCAAATATAGAATCTGTGTTTGGAAATGCAAATTTTGAAGCAGGATAGGGCACTGTGGCCAGAGGCATGCGAGGAAATATGGTGTATAAAATGCAAAGGCCAAGGCCATGACAAGGATCATTGTGCAGTGTTCGCGAACTACTTGGCAGGAGGAGGGCCAATGTCGTTGAGACTGGAGGCACAGTCAGGTCTGAGCATGGCACCCGCATTATGGTGCGCAATTTGTAAAATAGGAGGGAAACACATTACGGATAATTGTCATTTGTTGCAGAAGTATACACAGACATCCTAGCAATTGTTTTGTAATTTCTCCAGGTCGGTAGGCCATAATGAGTGCACTTGCCACAGTTACGAGATAATGATGGATTAGACCCCTGCCTATAGGAGGCAAACTGAAACACGAGCCCTCGACCTAGATGCGAGGATGGCGCGCATTGGATTTTAGGGGTGTGGTCAAGGATGAGGTGGAATGGGACTAGGAAGGGGCTGCAGACAATTAATTTGTTACAATTGTGGACGACCAAGGCACTATGCCCGCGATTGTACCAACCCAACGAAAATATCATGTTCATATTGTGCTCAGTTCGATCATGAAACAACATAATATCCTACATTGATCACAAGGATGCACAAAAAAGGGGTATTCCAGCCTCCCTCGACCAAGAATATACAAATGATGAGGTTTGAGCCACGCGAAGAGGACCCGAATGTAAACATGATGCCCAGAAGTGATACGACCATGGAAGAGGATACAGGGAAGAAACTTGAGGAAAGTACATGGGTTCGCAAGACTCCTGCAAAGGAACTCGAATTTTACTTAGAACGCACAAAGGAGACATTCATGGAAGCTAAGAAGAGCTTCACAAAGGCCTCCACTTTAGGTAGTAAAGATCAACTAGAGTCGGGAATGGATCCTTCAATGCTCACTACCTTTCTAGAGACATGCATGAAATTGCTGCGTAATAGCAAGGCAGTTAAAGGACTACATGAACTGATCACTAGGTGCGCGGGGTCAGGGAAACTGCATGTAGTCCTGAAATTGTGGAAGCATGCATTGCGCACTGGAAGGGAAATGATATTGATTGCACAGATTGGTGAGTATGAAATGGATCAGGTAATCCTAGATCTAGGTTTGGACACGAATGTATTACCGAAGCAAACATGGGAACGTATGGGTAGGCCCATGTTACAATGGTCCCCTATTCAATTATGAATGGTGAACGAACAGAAGATTTTTCCTATGGGGAGGTTGCAAGGGATAACAGTTGATATTGAAGGTCCAAGCACGTAGGCGGACTTTGAAGTAATAGAGATTGTCGATGACAACAATCCCTATCCTGCTCTTTTAGAAATAGACTGGGCCACTGATATTAACAAAGTCATCAACCTGAAGAAGCAAAAAATGATCTTTGAGAAAAAGTCACTACGCGTAGTAGTCCCACTAGACCCAGCCACAGGAGCGCGCTACACTAAACCAGTGCGCGACGATGATCTTGATTGTATTTACAAGATAACAGTGTGAGACCAGGATTGGGTGAATCTGACTGTAGATGGGGGGATCTAGTGGGAGCGCGAAAGCTCCTACGCTTTGATTTTTCATTATGTTTCTTTAAACGTTACAATACATATTTATACATGCCGAAGCATCCAATACCATGGACCGAAAACTATTGCATCCAATACCATGGACTGAAAAACCATCGCGTCCAATATCATGGACCAAAAACCATCGCATCCAAAAAACATGTGCGAACATCATGCATAAAACCATAGGTGGGTCCGCCCAACCTAACATAGGGTCCAAAACCAAAATTTTTCGGGGCGCTGCCCCGGGCCCCGTAAAGTGGGGTTATGCGTGCCCTTCAAACCCTTTGTTAACTACGTAGAAGGAATATAACACAACCCAACAAGATGAACTAATTGGGACCTGCACGTGTCAGCGGTTCAATGGGCCTATAGGGCCATGTGCAAAAACCTGAGTGCAGAGATGATTCCAAGGCTAAGGAACATAGTCGAGACCATAATTGGGAAGGAAATGAATCCTCACGTAATAGCTCCCACAGATGAGACAGTACGCGAGGACCAGGATGAAGGAATTATGCAGCGACGCAAGGGCGAACATATGCAGATCCAGGAAGCCATTCAGAGAGGGAACCTTAAGCTTTGTGAACTCGAAGAAGATCGAGTACGATTGAGGAAAAAAAGCATGTTAATGGACGCAGAGATCACAAAACTAGAAAACAAAATCGTGCAAGCATGTCTCGTCGATAAACTAAGAAGCACAAAACAAAATAAGGATAGCCATACTACTACATCAGAAGATTGTCACCAAGAATTTGTAACTCTGTTACCATGGCTGCGACCACACCTTACCAAAAAAAGTAACCAGGGGAGCGCACCGTATAAGGAAGAACGTGCGACATTGACTGTCGCGAGGGTAATTCAAGAGTGCCCACGAATTAGACTGAAAGGTGAATTGAAGTCTTGCAGAGGTGGTGCGACCACTTGACTAGCTGTAGGGAGCACAATCTCAGCACTCCAAGCAATTGAAAGAGAGCGCAGGATTATAAAAGACTCTGTGAGGGAGCTGCGCGATAAGGAGGTTGCGCACAAGATCAACATGTCACAAGGGTCACACCTGTGTAGAGGGGGCTGCACGGCCATGTGGGTAGGCTGGGAAGTGACCGTTGGTGTCACTGTTCCTGACAAGATGCCCAATTTAAGACAAAGAGGAGTTAGTGGCGAGCAATTAAGACACGAAGTCAGAGCTCTATTTGGGATGATTTGCCACCAAGAGTGGATTAATGACTCACAAATGGGGGGAATGGTCAAATTTAAATTCAAAAGATGCTATAAAACTACCAAGGCTAGCCATGAGACAACACTTGTTTGTTTGAGATTTGAGCTATTACAAAGAGTGCAGAGTGTTGAGCGCCAAGTGGTGTTTGAGCCTCCAAAGTCACGAACAACTAGAGATAGCTCAAAAAAGATGAAAACTACTAGGAGAGGTGTAGGTTTTGTCGAAAGTACCATCGAGGAAGCCACGCAGAGCCCTACCGCACCAGTGGGGGATGCGCCAGAAATCTCAAAATCACCTCGGACACCGATTCCTAAGAAGGATAAGAAGACAGCAGCACCAGTGTGCATGTCCCCATGAAATCCGCAGTTTGGTAAAATTTCCATGGAGGAAAAGGGCAAGGTTGTCAATCTGGACACACACGATGAGGAGGAGGACATACAAGCCCTCATAGATGGGATATAGGCAGATGAAGAGATGACATAAGACATCTAGCTAGTGCATGCTACAGATCAACTGCCTAAATATGTTCCTCCATGGAAATGGAAAGTTAAGGTACCCAAGGATCTGGATGCCACTAAGAGTGCACTCTAAACCCTGCTCCTCCCAGATAGAGTTTTGTTCGAAGGCTCAACCCTAGGATGAGTGCCCACAATGAAATTTGAAGACTAGGACCTCATGGACGGTGAAAAGTTCCCACATTTACAAATTGATAACCTCATGAAACAAAGCAAGGAGGGATCCATTACAACACTAGAACTGCAGAAATGGCTGCATAGTGTGGAGAAGGCCGCGCTACTCCACCTGCTATCGGTTCTGCATTTTCACCGCGAACCGATTACGATCTTTGTCATCAAAAAGCTTCTTTGTCTGGTACATGATGGGTGCCTGTGGTTGGAGGAGCCCATTCCCATCATGATACAGCTTATCCATTGGATTTCTCAACTTCCCTGTCAGGGAAAGGACCCCACAGAGATAGCTGGAAAAAGTGGAGATTTGGTGCTGGAAGAGGCCATGAAAAATAAGTATAAGTTGGAAAAGAAGAAGAGAGGTTATGCCATTAGTAGCATTAAAGACAAAGGGGTGCACGTAGCCACCCAACTACTGGAAAAAAAGGTGATGAGAAAATGCCACGACGATGAGGTACCAGTGCCTGTGGTTGTGTTGGCCAAATAGTGCGTGGAGGGGTCCATTTAAACTTGACTAAGTTCCTCTGTGAGGATTTCTTGACCAATTGTAAGGAAGCTCAGGAGCAGGGAAAGACCTTCCACTACGTGTGGTTGCTCTTGTCCATCTCACTGGTGATAGGGGAATTGCCTGAGAACAATGAGTTTCCTCATATTGAATAAGACTTCTCGGAGGCTGCCAAATATGTGTCGTTTTGGGCTATGAAGGACACCACACAAATCCATGAGACTAAGATCTTCTGGGTGCCCATGGAGGCGAGCGTCCGAATGTGGACTAACAGAAGGTCGTGCCGAACCCCCACCATGTACAATAGTTTGCAGAGATTTGTAGACTTCAAGGTGGATAAGCACAATGTGTATATTAAGGCGCATAAGGATACGATGCAAAACTGGACCAAACTTCCTTACATCATGATTGATGATGCCATTTTTGCCGTTCTTGACTCATGGCCTCCGAAGCGGCATGCCCCAGATTTGACGATGCACGATAAGACAGCGGTACAGAAACAAAAGGATGCCACCAAGTTGCTGGCTCAGCAGAAGCACAACGAGCAGTTAGCCGCGAAGGTAAGGGCTTTCTGTGAGGCAACGAAGGCCACTACATATTAGACCAAGGCCGTCGAAAAAGTAGCAACAACACAGGTAATAGGGGCTACCACGACACGGGAGGAAGGAGGCCCAGACTTGACCATGGGACAGGGAACTAAGGACACAGCGAAAGGTGCAGATCCAAGCATGACATCTACACAACTGAAATGGCTGCGCGGTATGAAATGAGCAGGCCCACGGAAGAAGACCAAGGCTTCCAAACTAGATAGTGAACCTATTACATTGATAAAGGGTGACCTCTACGACATCAGCGATACAGTTCACGAGGTCACTAGGGAAGTGCTCCAGGAAGTGATGACGGAGTAGCAGAATGTGTTGGGGGCCCTAAGGGCGCAGCTGTAGGAACTTCAGGTGCGGCCCCACAATAGGGAACCGTAGCCGTCTACGGTGCCATAGGTACATCGACAATAGAGCAGTTGCTGCGGGCCAAAATGGATAACACCATTGTGTTGCCAAAAGGGGCACTAATAGTAGAAAGCACAAAGGACAGTGCCGCGGTGGGCCAAATCAAGGGACTGAGCCTAAACTTAGTAGCCCTTCCGTGGGATAAATTATACCAGCTACAGGACAGAGTGACAATAGAACTCCGTGCAAGGGAAGGACGTGCAGTAAAGATGCTCAGTGAATAGATAATCAACATCAAACATCTTAGCCTACAATGCAATGAAGTGCTAGCGAAGAATCAACAGTTGGAGAAAATGGTAGAAGAAGCATGTCGCACGTTCTAGAGATAGAAATTGCAATAGACCTACCAGTTGGAGTGCGAATTCACAAATTGGCTAGTGGATTCCGTAAAGAAAAGAAGGAAGCAACGAGGATATAGCTGGACCTCAACCTTCAGATTTTCGAACTGCGATTAAAAGTGCAGTCATCGACGCCCCCAGAAGTTAGGGAACAACATGATGGCGCTATCCAAAAAGGGCTGGAGGTAATAGGACAGGCAGTGCAGAACTGTACTATGATGTTGGAAGAATTCTTTGCGGTCCTCACTTCCTTAAAGGAGGACCCCACCATATAGTGCCTAGAAACAGAGGCGCGGGAGCTTCAAGTACAGTATGACAGTGTGCACGGAACGACGCAGATAGTTGTCCTGACCCAATGGATGGCAAAGCTACAACAAGAAAAGGCATTGAAGGAACAGGTCGATGCCACGCGATGGAAAGAGGTAGTAATTAAAGTGCACATCCAACCTTGGATTGATGAGGCCTTCCTCATCACAGTCGATATTGAAGGAAAGCTCGCATAGATGAAGGTGATGCATGCCTTAAGATAGGGATTTTCTCCTGACAGTGAACATTCAGCTGAAAGAATAGAGAAAATCCAACAGACGACGGAACGGTGTTTTGCGGACCTTCGCATAGCTCAAGCACAGTTGGAGGGGCTCCGTGCCAAGATCGCCGCACCAGCAGAGTGACTCGGGATGAGTCACAATGATTTTGTTGGGGAGCTGTTAGGCATGGGATCCCCCGTAGCATGGTTTTGGGGCTCAAAGCCCAAGTTTTGGTCAATCATATGGTAAGATTGTGTGAATTGCGAGCGGAGATCGTGAAATCTAGGATAAGTCATAGGGTTTTTCACCCTAAGATATTATAATTTAATGTAAAGTTATGTCAGCCTACCCATGGTCTGTGGACCATGGGATTGTATAAATACAACGAGGCTCTAAGTGTAAAGAGAGGTAAGGAAATATATAATAGCAAAGGCATGGTTCAAGATTAGGAGTTGGATCTGAAGTGTACTAGGTCATAGTAGTAGGAAGAGGCTCTACAGCTGAATATGTAGAGGCCTAGTAGAGTCTGCAGCTGAGTCCGCGTACCCCTGCAGCTGAGTGCACAGGGTGGAGTTGAGTCTGTAACTGGGATTGAAAGTTAATAAAGAGAAGTTTACTTTGTGCATCTATTATTGAATCCGTATTTTGATGTTATATTTACTTTGTTTATTTACTGTGCGCAATTGGTAAATACTTGTATGACTGTGTATATATGCAAATAATCTAATTAATTAGCCAACAGAGTCTAATTAAGGAAGACTTGGGTAAATAAAATGGGTTGCGTTGGGGCTAGTGTTGTGCAGGTAAATCCCCTCTGCGGACAGAGGCGATCCCACTAGCCTAAATGGGGTCTAGCAACAATCAAACAACGCTAACATGCAGGTTCCTAATTGCAAATTAAAGACCAATGATGAGGGCCTACCTCAAATCCAACGCTAGTAGTTGTACAAGAGTCGTCGCTCCCGTTCTTTCGCTCCAGCTAGTCACAATCCCCACGATCCTCGTGAACGGGCACCTGCACACGCGAAGAACAACACAAATACAAGCATAAAGTCCAAGATATGCAACTATATATGACTTAGAAAGGATGTAACTCAAACATCATCATAAAGACAATAAGAGTGGAACCATAATGATAGTCGTCTATTATTATTGATAAACAAAGAAGAATACAACCAAGTTCTGACGTCAAATCCTCCTTTGGCTGGTGATCAGCAACACATCCCTTGCAAAGCTTGTTGGGAATAGGGAACAAGCCTCTCTCTCTTTGATTACTTAGACAAGAATCTCCTCATTAAATATGTAGCCTTATGGGGATGAAGAAGGCCTCTTGTAGCATGAGCTTAGCAATTATCAGGCTTTGGGACTTAGAATTTGGAGCTTGAAGAGTAGAATTACTAACTAGCTTGTCAAAAGCAAAAGGACAAGCTTATAT
>APFE030034530.1:5856-20084 GCA_000404065.3 Pinus taeda | reverse complement strand
CTGCCTGCTAGTGATGGAGTTTGCATCGGTCCACATACATCTGAGTGGACAATCTCTAAGGGTGCTTTTGCCCTTATGCTTTTCCCTGATGGAAAACTTTCTTTGTGTTGTTTTCCCAAGATACAACCTTCACAAAGGCTGTCCGATTTCTCTATCAATGGTAATCCTCTTACCATTCCTTTTCTACTCAACAAGTTAAGACCTCCAAAGTTGAGATGTCCAAATCTCAAGTGCCATAACTAGTTTTCATCCTTTGGTACGCTTTGGAGAGCCTTTTGGGTAACTGCTGCAATTACCTCTTTGTTTTTCAAATCTGCCCTTATTCTGAGAGGGAACATCCTGTTCCTTGTCATTTTCACTTTAGCAATACATCTTTTGCTAGGTGCTATATCCATGATGGTGCATACATCATTCTTAAAGAAAACATTGTACCCCTTATGGAAAAGTTGTCCAATACTCAAGAGGTTACATCTCATTCCAGGGACATAGTAGACATCTGCTATGGTTTTCTTTTCACTCTTCTTTGTAAATATTTTGACTTCCCCTTTTCCCATAACAGAAATTTTGCTATCGGTCCCAAGTGTGACTTGTGACTTCACACTTTGATCTAAAGCAGAAAACAGGGCTATGTTTCCTGTCATATGGTGGCTACAACCCGAATCTAGAAACCATATATCTTCACTGTTTTTTTCAGCCATGTTACAAGCTAATAAAACATTATTTTGGCTGATATTTTCTCTAGTGATATTTGCACTAGAACTATTATTCATATCATGTTGTTTCTTCTTACATTCATTGGCATATTGCCCATATTTTTTACAATAATAACATTGGACATTAGATTTTTCATACCTTTGTCCTTGAGCATGATATTCTCATCTTTGTTGGTTGCTGCCTTGGCCTTGGCTCTGATCTGAATTGCTGCCTCTTCCTTGAGCATTTGCTGGACTGTTCCTTCCACCTCTGTTCTGACTTCTGCCTCTTCCTTTCTTGTTTCCTCTGCCTTGACCTCTACCTCTTCCAAAGGACATTTGGGTCTTGAAGGCTTGCTCTAGAGATGAGTTTTCATTTCTACTCAACCTCTACTCATGTGTTATCAGTGATGCATGGAGTTCATCAACTGAAAAGTTTGAGAGATCCTTTGTCTCTTCTATGGTGGTGACAATCAATCAAACTTTGAGGTAGGACCCTCAAGTTTCTCCACAATCCCCTTTCTTCAAGAACTTCTCCATGAGTCCTCATTTGTGTGACCAAACCAATCACATGTGTGAAGAATGAGTCAATGTTGTCTGACTCTTTCATGTTCAGATTCTCAAAATGTCTCTTCAGCAACTGTAGTTTTGTTGTCTTCACTTTCTCCATGCCTTGATAGGTTGTCTTGAGAGTTTGCCATGCTTCTTTGGATGTCTTAGCTGTTGCTATCCTCGGAAACACACTCTTGTCCATTGCTTGATACAAAAATACAAGGGCTTTTGAGTCCTTCTTCCTATTGCTCTTCAATAGGTCTTTCTCTCCCTGAGTTAATCTATTAAACTCATTTTCATTTGTTGGTTCTTCAAAACCATCTTGAACTATTTCCCATAAATCTTGACAGGCAAACAGGGTTTTCATGGTTATTGCCCAATAGTCATAGTTTTTCCTATTGAACTGTGGGAATTGAGGATTAAACAAACCCATACTAGTGCTTTTGCTAGCCATTCCTTGCATTCTTTAACTATGCTTTAAATACTTGACTGTGTATTTAAAACCACTGACTGTTTCTTTAGCAATAACACAAAAACTAGTCTGAAAAATACCTGGATCCTTTTGCCAGAGACTTCACTTTGCTGGAGAAACTGCTGCAGCAAGAAACTCCTTCCTTCAGCTTCTTTGAAACCTTCAAAGAGCCTGGACTAGCTCTGATACCACTGTTGGGAATTTTTCTGCTAAAATTCCAAAAACAAAACAAACTGAAAACAGAGATTGATACTCTGCTAGGAATTTCTGATAATTCCAGAACAATAAAAAAAAATCACTTGAACAGAGGATAATACTCTGTTTTACAACATAGGATATTTAACACAGGATCTTGCAGCAGACAGAATTTTAGCTTGTTGAAGATAAAGTTTCAGCAACAAACATAAGAACTTCTATTCATTAAAATAAACCAACTGTTACAAAAATGTCTTCCTCTTGACAGAGGGATTCACCAATTTATGCTGAAGAGCATCTTCCTCTTAACCAGAGGGATTCACCAAGAGACTGCTTCAAGTGCAGTTCCAAAACCAAAACATTCACTGCACTGTTGTGCATACCCATTACAATTTCATTTCATTTTATTTACACTGCTGTGTATATTTTCATACGCGCTGTTGCGTTCTGCGCTCCACACTATTCTTAACAAGAAAACGTTACATATATATATGATAACAAAAGAAAACTTACATCATTTTCACTTGCCATGTTGCCGTAAAAGAAAAAACAATAAAATTAAATGCTTTTACCAACCTTTACTTGTGCCCATACTCCCGCTCATAGAAAATGGTAAAATTAAAGACTTCACCAAAACTTACCAACCCACAGTAAATTACATTTACTGACAAAAATGGCGGTAAAGAAACTTTTACTTCACGTCAAATTTATTTGCTGCAGGCTTGTACTTCAATCATTTGACTTCAATTGGATCGCATCGCACACAATTTGCTGGAGGAAAAATGGAACACTATTATATTGGTGCGATTTGCGATTTGCAATCGCATCGCATTGCACCATCGCAATCGCAAAAATCAAGTGAACAAAATGTAGGCTCCAAGCTTGCATGTGATTTGAGATCTGCGATCTCATCACATCGCAAGGAAAAGACTGCAGTTGAAATTATAATTTCAACATTCAAATCTTGTGGGGTTACTTCCCACAGGGAACCGCCCCGGAGGGAACCTGTTACAAGGGTGCAACGATGACGGCCTTCTCAAACGAGGCCGCCAATTGGAAATCATCGGGTTATGGGTCTCTCATCCAAACCCCTATCCTGCACCCGGGCACATTCGCCGCGGCAATTCTGTGGAGGTCTGGTTCCAGATTTAAAGAAAGCATGGTGAAATACTCCCGAACTTGCAGTCTGATCATTCTTCTTTGCGACAGTGGGGGTGGAACCGTGGGAATCAAGAGCGACGAAAGTCTGAATATCCACTACAAATTAAGAAGCGACGATGCCATGCGCGCGAGGGTAGGCGTTGAAAAGGCACTGCAAGTGCTTGTTGCGGCGGGCGCTGTCAAGGTTGGTCGGCACCATCAGCAATTGGAGAGCTTCAAGGTAAATGGTAATACTCGTTCAGATTTTGAAGATTACGTGAATCGAGTTGTAGGTGACGGAGGAGCGCCTCTATATTCCGCGCATTAGATGGGGACCTGTAGAATGGGGGCCAGGGAGGGAGACGGTGCAGTGGATGAAAGGTGCGAGAGCTGGGAGATAGAGGGACTGCATTTAGGAGATGGAAGCATACTTCCAACTGCCAGTGGTGTCAATCCGATGGTCACGATTCAATCCATCGCCTTCTGTACAGCTCACAACGTAGTTGATTACCTTAACAACCGCAGGAAGACAGCTTGAAATTTCGATGACGTCTTCTGCATTTCAGACACGCTGGAATTTTCGCTGGGTTTTATGAATAAGCTCTGGTTTGAATAATTCACTGTTGTAATTATATGACAGTATGGGATAACTGTAAACATTGTCCATGGTTAATAGATATTTTTCATCTCAAAATATTTGTCAGATGACTTAACGTACTATTTAAAAAAAAATAGTGTTTATTTAAAGTTGATATCTTCGCGATGTTGACCGTACATCATACAGTTGTGTCTATTGTCCTCCCGTGAAATGTGAAGGGTTAGTTGTTTTCATTATTGGGATTACAATCAAACCGGTACGACCTCCGAAAATAAATGATCAAATATGTGACTATGTGGAAAGTACGACAAACTATAAAATAATTGAGGGTGATCTATTCGAAAGAATCCCATGTCAGGTTATAATTATGGATGAATAAAAAATTTGAAATTAATGATAGCAAATTGAAATATATTAATAGATAACATTTTTGTTAATAAGTTTATATAATTAATTTATATAGAAATATTATTAATTTATATAAAAATATGTTTAGGAGTATGTATTCTTCTTCAAGAAATTGTCGGTTCAAATTTATTGGGCAATAGAGTATTTATGTTTTTCTTTAAATTTTAGAAGTTAAATAGTTGCTCAAAAGTAGGTCTCTTATCTTACAAAGGAGGGCTATCATATGTCAATAAACAAAAGGTCTTATACACCAATTTGGTATTTGGCTTAATGGTAACCTTTAAATTATATACTCTTCAATAGATTGTCATCATAAGTTTTGGGATTTTGGTTAGTGTAAAAATATTTAGACTCGTAAATTGTAATGGGCATCTAAAAAGTTAAGTACTATTGGTGAAGAAATAAGGGTACTCCAAGAGTGGGTTCATGAATTCTAATGGTCAAAATAGGTTCATGAATTCTAATAGTCAAAAGAGTTAATGATAAGGGACAAGTAGTACTGATAAAAATATACAAATAATGGTCAAAGGAGTTAATGGTAAGGGACGAGTAGTATTAATAAAGATATACAAATATTCCAAAAGTAGAAGATTTATAATATAATGGATTATACTGAGGTGAGGAAAAATTAGTTTTATTTAGTTGGATCATACAATATGTTTTTGGGCATGGATTGGTTGTATCTCCATAGAACCCAGGTAGAATGTTATGAGCAATCTGTTGAGTGTGTTGATGACAATGGAGAACCAATATTCTTGCAAGGTAAGAAGAAAGCCACATCAGTTACAATGGTAACAATTATGCAAGAAAAGCGTAGACACAGGAAAGGGTGTATGCTATTTGCATTACACATTTCTAATGACAAGGGTAAGAAGGTTGAGGATGGAGATGTGTTGAGTAGGTACCCAGTTCTACAACAATTCAAGGATGTATTTCTTGAGGATATTGCAGAGTTTCCACCTCAGAGGGAGGTATATGTTTCTATTGGGTTAGTGCCAGGGGAAACTCCAACATCAAAAGCACCTTACAGGATGAGGAAACTTGAGTTGGTTGAGTTAAAGCTACATTTGAAGGAAATGTTGGACAAGGGATACATTAGGCTAACTATATCACCTTGGGGTGCACTGTTATTGTTTGTGTAGAAAGATGGAACTCTCAGTTTATGCATTGACTACAAGCAATTGAACAAAGTGACCGTCAAGAATAGGTATCTATTACCAAGGATTGATGACTTGTTCGATTAGCTGAAGGGAGCATCAACGTTCTCGAAGATTGATTTGAGATTCTAATACCATCAGGTACGCATCAAAGAGGACATTTACAAGACTTATTTCCGGACCAGGTATGGGAATTATGAGTCTATTGTAGTTACATTTAGCTTAACTAATGCTCTAGATATATTTATGTGTTTAATGAATAGTCTGGTGCATCTGTATTTGAATAATCTTTTTATTGTTTTCATTGATGATATATTGGTATATTCTAGAAATGAGGAAGATCATGTCGAGCATTTGGTAATAGTGTTGAGGTTGTTGAGAGAGCATCAATTGTATGCTAAGCTCAGCGAGTGCAGTTTCTTTCAGACTGAGGTACACTATTTGGGGCATGTTGTCTCCAAGGAGGGAATTGCAGTAGATCTAGAAAATATAAGAGCCATCATGGAATGGGTAGCTCCTGAGAATGTGGATGAGGTGAGATCTTTCATGGGTTTGGCAAGGTATTATAGGAGGTTCATCAGGAACTTCTCGCAAATTGCTTATCCTATCAAATCAATGTAGAGGAAAGGTAAGAAGTTCGAATGGACAAAGGAGTGTGAGGCTAGTTTTGAGCATCATAAGACATTGTTGACATGTGCACCAGTTCTATAGATTGCAAATCCGAATAAGGATTTTGTAGTATGTATAGATGCTTGTAAGATAGGACTTGGTGGAGTCCTTATACATGATGGAAAGGTGGTATGTTATGAGTCACAAAAACTAAATTAGCACGAGCAGAACTACCCAATGCATGATCTTGAGTTGGTAGTGACTATACATGCATTGAAGATGTGGAGGAATCATCTTCTTGGCAGGAGATTTGTACTAATGAGTGATCATATTGGGTTGAGGTATTTGTTTGATCAGCATAATATGAATGCTTGGTAGGCTAGATGGTTGGCCACGATCAATGAGTTCGATTTCGAGATTAGGTATATCTAAGGTAAAGAGAATAGGGTGGCAAATTCTCTCAGCAGGAAGGTGCAGGTAAATCACTTAGCAGCTATGAGCTCCTATGGGATAGATCTACAAGATAGGATCTTGCAGGCATGTCAACAGGATGTCAGATATATGGATATTTTGCATAGGTTGCAGAAGAGCATAGGTACATGTATAGGTAGTGATACATGTACAGGAACAAGTACATGTATAGGTACAAATGTAGGTGCACAGGTTGTGGATTATTGTCTTACAATGGATGGATTGGTCAGGTTGAGAGACAGGATATACGTGTCAGATAACAATGTGCTCAAGAAGGTGACCTTGAGAGAGTTTCATGCAAAATTTTATTTAGGTCACCCAGGGTGTCAGAAGACACTGACAGTAATGAAGAGATTTTACTATTGGCCAAATTTGGAGAGGGATGTAGTAGAGTTTGTGGTTAGATGTTTTGATTGTCAACGTGTGAGGGTAGAGTGAAAACACCCAGGTGGACTGCTATAGTCGATTGTTATTCCAGAGTGTAAATGAGAGGTCATTTACATGGAGTTCATCAAAGGGTTGCCTAAGATAGTGATAAAACATGATTCCATCATGGTTGTTGTGGATAGGATGACAAAGGTTGCACACTTAAATTTAGTGAAGTCTAAATTCTCAGCTAGCGATGTAGCATAGATATTCATCCAAGATGTGGTTAGGCTACATGGTGTTCCGAAGAAAATTGTGTCAGACAGGGATGCAAAGTTCACTTCCAAGTTTTGGAAGGAGTTATTTGTAGGTTTGGGCATAGAGTTGGCCTTCAACACAACTTATCATCCGTAGAAAAATGGATAGATAGAGAGGGTCAACAGGATATTGGAGGACATGTTGAGGATGTATGTGATGCATTAATGCTGGAAGTGGGAGGAGTATCTTCCCTTAGTAGAGTTTGCATAAAATAACGAGTAACAAGAATCTTTCAGGACAATTTTGTTTGAGGCATTGTATGGGCTGAGTTGCAATACTCCTATTAGTTGGAGTTATCCAGTTAACAGGGTAGTTATTGGACCATATATGTCGGTGGTCACGGAAAAAAAAATGCAGGTGATCAAGAAGAACCTAAAGGCAGCACGGGATAGGCATAAGAGTTATGTATATCATACATGGTTGTTCAAGGAGTTCCAGGTTGGGGAACTGGTGTACTTGCGCATCAAACTGAAGAGGAGCTCCTTAGGTGTTGGATCATGTGCCAAGATGACACCATGGTTCTGTGGACCCTTAAATTAAGTTTATATAATTAATTTATATAGAAATATTATTAATTTATATAAAAATATGTTTAGGAGTATGTATTCTTCTTCAAGAAGTTGTCAGTTCAAATTTATTGGGCAATAGAGTATTTATGTTTTTCTTTGAATTTTAGAAGTTAAATAGTTGCTCAAAAGTAGGTTTCTTATCTCATAAACTACGGCTTTTATATGTCAATAAACAAAAGGTCTTATACACCAATTTGGTATTTGGATTAATAGTAACCTTTAAATTATATACTCTTCAATAGATTGTCATTATAAGTTTTGGGATTTTTGTTAGTGTAAAAATATTCAGACTCGTAAATTGTAATGGGCATCTAAAAAGTTAAGTACTATTGGTAAAGAAATAAGGGTACTCCAAGAGTGGGTTTATGAATTCTAATGGTCAAAAGAGTTAATGATAAAGGACAAGTAGTATTGATAAAAATATACAAATAATGGTCAAAGGAGTTAATGGTAAGGGACGAGTAGTATTAATAAAGATATACAAATATTCCAAAAGTAGAAGATTTATAATATAATGGATTATATTGAGGTGAGGAAAAATTAGTTTTATTTAGTTGGATCATACAATATGTTTTTGGGCATGGATTGGTTGTATCTTCATAGAAACAAGGTAGAATGTTATGAGCAATCTATTGAGTTTGTTGATGACAATGGAGAACCAATATTCTTGCAGGGTAAGAAGAAAGCCACATCAGTTACAATGGTAACAATTATGCAAGAAAAGTGTAGACACAGGAAAGGGTGTATGTTATTTGCATTACACATTTCTAATGACAAGGGTAAGAAGGTCGAGGATGCAGATGTGTTGAGCAGGTACCCAGTTCTACAACAATTCAAGGATGTATTTCCTGAGGATATTTCAGAGTTTCCACCTCACAGGGAGGTATACTTTTCTATTGGGTTAGTGCCAGGGGCAACTCCAACATCAAAAGAACCTTACAGGATGAGGAAACTTGAGTTGGTTGAGTTAAAGCTACATTTGAAGGAAATGTTGGACAAGGGATACATTAGGCTAACTATATCACCTTGCGGTGCACTATTATTGTTTGTGTACAAGAAAGATGGAACTCTTAGATTATGCATTGACTACAAGCAATTGAACAAAGTGACCGTCAAGAATAGATATCTGTTACCAAGGATTGATGACTTGTTCGATCAATTGAAGGGAGCATCAACATTCTCAAAGATTGCTTTTAGATTCTAATACCATCAGGTACGCATCAAAGAGGACATTTACAAGACTTATTTCCGGACCAGGTATGGGCATTATGAGTTTGTTGTAGTTACATTTAGCTTAACTAATGCTCTAGCTATATTTATGTGTTTAATGAATAGTCTGGTGCATCTGTATTTGAATAATATTTTTATTGTTTTCATTGATGATATATTGGTATATTCTAGAAATGAGGAAGGTCATGTCGAGCATTTGGTAACAATGTTGAGGTTGTTGAGAGAGCATCAATTGTATGCTAAGCTCAGCGAGTGCAGTTTCTTTCAGATTGAGGTACACTATTTGGGGCATGTTGTCTCCAAGGAGGGAATTATAGTGGATCTAGAAAATATAAGAGACATCATGGAATGGGTAGCTCCTGAGAATGTGGATGAGGTGAGATGTTTCATGGGTTTGGCAAGGTATTATAGGAGGTTCATCGAGAAATTCTCGCAAATTGCTTATCCTATCAAATCATTGTAGAGGAAAGGTAAGAAGTTCGAATGGACAGAGGAGTGTGAGGCTAGTTTTGAGCATCTTAAGACATTGTTGACATGTGCACCAGTTCTATAGATTGCAAATCCGAATAAGGATTTTGTAGTATGTATAGATGCTTGCAAGATAGGACTTGGTGGAGTCCTTATACATGATGGAAAGGTGGTATGTTATGAGTCACAAAAACTAAATTAGCACGAGAATAACTACCCAATGCATGATCTTGAGTTGGCAGTGATTATACATGCATTGAAGATGTAGAGGAATCATCTTCTTGGCAGGAGATTTGTACTATTGAGTGATCATATTGGGTTGAGGTATTTGTTTGATCAGCATAATATGAATGATTAGCAGGCTAGATGGTTGGCCACGATCAATGAGTTCGATTTCGAGATAAGGTATATCTAAGGTAAAGAGAATAGGGTGGCAAATTCTCTCAGCAGGTAGGTGCAGGTAAATCACTTAGCAGTTATGAGCTCCTATGGGATAGATCTACAAGATAGGATCTTGCAGGCATGTAAACAGGATGTCAAATATATGGATATTTTGCATAGATTGCAGAAGAGCATAGGTACATGTATATGTAGTGGTACATGTATAGGCACAAGTACAGGTATAGGTACAAATATAGGTGCACAAATTGTGGATTATTGTCTTACAATGGATGGATTGGTTAGGTTTAGAGATATGATATACGTGTTAGATAACAATGTCCTCAAGAAGGTGACCTTGAGAGAGTTTCATGCAAAATTTTATTTAGGTCACCCAGGGTGTCAGAAGACACTGAAAGTAATGAAGAGATTTTACTATTGGATAAATTTGGAGAGGGATGTAGCAGAGTTTGTGGCTAGATGTTTTGATTGTCAATGTGTGAAGGTAGAGTGAAAACACCAAGGTGGACTGCTATAACCGATTGTTATTCCAGAGTGCAAATGAGAGGTCATTTACATGGAGTTCATCAAAGGGTTGCCTAAGATAGTGATAAAACATGATTCCATCATGGTTGTTGTGGATAGGATGATAAAGGTTGCACACTTCAATTTAATGAAGTCTAAATTCTCAGCTAGTGATGTAGCATAGATATTCATCCAAGATGTGGTCAGGCTACATGGTGTCCCGAAGAAAATTTTGTCAGGCAAGGATGCAAAGTTCACTTCCAAGATTTGGAAGGAGTTATTTGTAGGTTTGGGCATAGAGTTGGCCTTCAACACAACTTATCATCCGTAGAAAAATGGATAGATAGAGAGGGTCAACAGGATATTGGAGGACATGTTGAGGATGTATGTGATGCATCAATGCTGGAAGTGGGAGGAGTATCTTCCCTTAGTAGAGTTTGCATAAAACAACGAGTAACAGGAATCTTTGAGGACAATTTTGTTTGAGGCATTGTATGGGCTGAGTTGCAATACTCCTATTAGTTGGAGTGATCCAGTTAACAGGGTACTTATTGGACCATATATGTCGGTGGACACGCAAAAAAAAATGCAGGCAATCAAGAAGAACCTAAAGGCAGCACGGGATAGGCATAAGAGTTATGTAGATCATACATGGTTGTTCAAGGAGTTCTAGGTTGGGGAACTAGTGTACTTGCGCATCAAACTGAAGAGGAGCTCCTTAGGGGTTGGATCATGTGCCAAGCTGACACCATGGTTCTGTGGACCCTTCAGTATCATTGAGAGGATTGGGCTAGTAGCCTATCAACTTGCACTGTCTCCGACAATGAAAGCCCATGATGCTTTCCATGTATCATTACTTAAGCAGTATGTTAAGGATGTTGATCATGTGATTGACTAGTCTGTATTGTAGGTGAAACTAGATGGAGAATTCCAGTCAGAGCCTCAGTTTATATCCCAAAAAAAGGCTCTCTTTCTCCAGAACTAAAAAATTGAGCAAGTTAAAATGCAATGGAAGCACTTTGGGCCCGATGAAGCTATATGGGAGATGGTGGATCAGATGTGGGCTATGTATCCTTGCTTGTTTTTCAGTTGAGGTAAAGCAGTTTTGGCATGGTGTTCTCGTATATGTTTTAATGATGTTTGGTATATATAGATATGTTTATGGATGTAAATACCATCATGAGTTATATTAAAAAGCTCCAATAAGCGGTATGGGTGTCATGTCATTATGATGTGATGTTATTACATTATTATGTTGGTTTGCTTTATAGCAGGGTGATCATTATAAATACTATATCGAGTTATGTTATAAATCTCCATAGGCAGTATGTTTTATTTTCAACGTTTTTTCTGAGGTCCTGGTGTTGTCTAACACCAAGGATGGTGTTCCCTAAGGGGGAGGGTTATGTAAGATCCCTAGTGAAAATCCCATGTAATAAAAGTTAATAAAGGAAAAAGTAATAACCATGGGACACTTATTCCAAGCTAAATGTTGGGAAAGACATCCTTGGGGGTGTTCATTTGGTTTATTATGGCTAAGGAAATTGGCAAAGGAAATGACTAAGGCATTGGAAAGGCAAAATGGCATTTTTGGCACATTTATTTATGAAAATAATGGAAATTAGGAGAAAAGGGCGGTGAAAGGTCACTAGTTGGATGTGAGGAGGAAATTGAAGGAAAATAATGGAAAATGAAGAAAATAGAGGCCTCATTCATAAAAAGGCTTCTAAGGATCAATTGGTAACCTTTTGTCAGTTGAGTTTTGGAGCTCTCCCATTATTCTCCCTCTCTCTCACTATTGGAAACTTAGAGTTTTCTTGGAGCATTTTTCCATTGGATCAAGAAAGGAAAATAAGGAAAAAGGAAGCAAAGTTCAAGTAGGGAAAGGCATGATTAAGAATCTACATTAGGATTCATTGCAGGTATTGATTTTCATGTGTGTTCCTTGCTATATTTGGCATGCATGGTATTGCATGTGGTTCTTTTGCTGTTGTGGCTTGAGTTTTTCTAGGTGTAACATTGTTTTTAGCCTAGCCTTTCCATTTACGGATAGCCAAGGTGTGATTAGGGTTCTCATGTTTTGGTTGACTTGGATTGCCAAATGGATTCAAAATTGAGCGAGTTGGATCTCCGAAATGATAGAACACATGGCCTACTAACCCCTAAACCAGACTATGGGTTGTGGTAAAGCCAGATTTTGTGTTCCCTCATATGGCCTAGGAATCCTTGCCAGCAAATGGCAGGATATACAATGAATCCAAGATGTGGTTTTCTCTCCATTGGGCCTAGTAATCCCATGTTTGGGATATGCGGTAAAGCCTATAGATTGGGTCTTGGTTTAGGGCCTAGTGATTAACGTTTGGATTGCGGTAATGCCTGAGAGACTAGGAGGCAAGAAAATTCCTCACAGTGTAGGTGGAGTAATTTGGTGGCATCCATGGTTATTTGGCCTAATGATAGGGTGGAGATCATGCTAAAGTCTATGATGATGTGTTCATTGTGTTGGCCTAGTGATCTAGGATGGATTACGGTAAAGCCTAATTTCTATTGATGAGGGTGAGGTGGTTTAGCCTCGGTATGCCCTAGTTGGTTCTTTTGGTTGAGTCCCACATTCATTATTGGAATATGGTATGAGGGTGAATGGCTAAATAGATATTTCACACAACCATTCTATGGTCAGGTGGAACGTGGAAGTCCCATCTTGGGTTTGGTTTTAGGACCATTAATGAAAGGTTATTTCTCCATGTATTTATATGAAAATTTTGATGGATCATATGTGGTTTATATGGTTGTACTTTCATGAGAATTTTTGTTGTTATTATGCTGGTTATATGTGTGTTCAATGACAACAGCTATGCATGGCTCTTAACATGTTTTTGATTGTAATGAATGGATAATGTATCTATGGTCTAATAGATGGTAATGCAACAAATGGCATGAGATAACAATGGTTCTTAATGACCCTCATATAAGTAAAAGATCCCTATGTTTAATTATGTTGGTTACACTTGTAGATTACATGCTTGCAACATGTTTGACGAAATGCCTACCATGGCTAGTAGGGGTCTGATAAAGGTCTTGTTTAACTTATTTCTCATGCATCATTGTTTCCCCATTCTTTTACTACTCCTAAAGAACTCATTCCATTCTGGGTAATGACCTGGGCTATGGGCCTCAAAAAGTGGCTCAAGTCCTAGGGATGTTGGCATAACTTTGGAAAATTGGGTCTTTTTATGATGGCAGGCAAGCTTGTGAGAGAAACTTTGGGTTTCTAGATCCTCTCATGCCTATAGCATGAGAGCGACTGAGGCTTAAGATGTGCAGAAAATCTGTGGGACCCAGGGACATGATGTCTGAGTGGATGACTTGTCTCCTAAGGGTTTGTTGCTGATGTGAATATCTTGGTTGAATTTTTTTTTTCCACTTCCTTAAGATCACATAGGAGGTTGAATCCAATCATAGCATCCTCTCATCACATGTTTGCCCCAATTGGCTAGTTACTTGGGTAGATCTATGAGGAGGGTGTTACCAAAATCCACCAAAAATTTATATGGGTTCTACTTGTCCTGCTCCAACCTTAGTTTCTCCTTCTTCAAACTCGCATCATTCCTGATGGTGGTGGTATTATTTTTTTCCACATACAATGTGGGTAGGGGTTGAGTGGGTAGTGTTGTTGGGTAACAACATCTTCTACCTATCCTAACCTATTTGTATTTCTTTATTAGAACCTCTATAATGAAAGGGATTAGGTGATTTCATGAATAGGATCCCTACTTGGATAAGGAATGTGTTTCGATTATGGATGGAATACCACAACTAATAAATAGAAGTTCCCCTTCATTCATTTTCTTCCACGCTCCAGATATTAATATCACCACTGCATATTCACCAAATATATTTGTAAACAAGATCACATAATAACAATCACTGAAATATTTATTAGCTTTTAATTATTTTTTGGGCATATTCACCAAAGTACAGACTTGAAGTATCTAAAATGAGTGGTTATGCATCCATGATGTAAGCTAGACACTCTGCTTATGGTGGATTAATTAAATCAACTGGTTCTACAACTGCTGG
>APFE030034525.1:0-10730 GCA_000404065.3 Pinus taeda | reverse complement strand
ATATCGACTGCCATAACTCTAAGGTTTACCTTAGATACAATGGATAACGTAAGACAATATGCACATAACCTTGGAAATTAGCAAGTAAGTTGACATTGTGAAACACCGATGGCAATGTGTAAAACGAGAGTTTTATAAGTGGAGAGAGAGGAGTGAGTCTCTAAAATGAAGTAATAGTACTAACCTAAGAGAGGCACACGAGAGCATGAAAATATTCCTTATTTCTCTATGAAATTTGTTCACATAGACACAATGATAATTAAAGTAAATACAACACACCTTCGATAAGAAAAGTACCAAAGCCACTGAAATAGTTCAATTTCCTTAGTACATGTAAAGAAAAAATATACTAAAAACATATAAAGAATAATCTTATTACATTCACAATACATGCATGAAAATGTGTTGGCTCATCGAGCTTCTAATATTAGGTGAAAAATCCATATATGTAGTTACAAGAGTGAGCCAGTAGCTCCAATAGTGGAACATAAAGTCACTTCTTACTTCTCCAAAGAATGATCTTCTCTCCTATGCTAAGCTAGAGAAACTAAGAATAGCTCTCCAAGGGCAAAGCCTCCAAAAGAAATTTGTTTTAGTTATGAGGGTGTATTTATAACAAGAGGAATGATCTTTCATATCCCCAAGACTCTTGAGCTTCCCTCGTGACTCTTAGACTTATAATGTGAACTTTGGACTTCTACATGACTTTTGAACTTTTCCTAAAGACTCTTTTGTTCATATATGACTATCTGACTTTTTATATTCCACATATGACTCTTGGACTTCCACATATTATATTTTTTCCTTTTATTTTGATAATTACATAATTACATCCACAAATAATGTGGAAAAACACATGGACACACATGACATTATGATGTCACTGGTACAAGTAACAACTTGACAATGATGACATGGACTTTATGATGAGGTGGCCATGCTAAGTTGTTCCTCTTGTTGTTTTTTCTTCAATTTTCTAGAGAGATCTATTCAGTATTTCATCTTCAAGAAATATTTTATTTGTTCTTCATCTTCACCCTCCAAAGGCCTTGAATGAGTATGAAGTCTTCACATAATTCTGATCTCTGATCGTCTGTCCTAAGCTAATGTCCCTTCACCTTCTTGTGTGATGACTCCTTCATGGTTCCCACTTCACAAGTGCCTTCTTGTATAATATCCTCTTACTTCTATTCAATCATCATCCTGTGATGTGAAGATATAGTGCACGCAGCTAGGAATCACTCATGACAAGAGGACATCAGTTCAAAAAACTCATAGTATAGCTTGCTTCATCAAAGTCACTGATTGAACTAGAAATTTGTATTGGGATGGGAGGGAGGCTTATGGATTGGATAGTGCACATTTCTAGAGGCCATGTATTAGGGACTAAGGCTTTATATTGTGCAATCTGAAATTCTAGGGGCTTGGGTAGGAAGACTGTGCAATTGGGGAGCTTAGTGAATTAGGCTTGAACTTTGAGACCTATGCAATGCATGGTTCATGAGAGAGAGAGAATTAGTGGATTATATAGTTCCATAGTTCAATGAATTAGGGAGACAACTTGATGACTGAGATTACACAATGCACAACAAGAGACTGCCTAGGAGGCATAATTTTGCAATGTCTGAGGGAAGGGAGAAAATGCTTGAGAAATATGACTACATAATGCAAAGTCATTAGAGGTAAAAAGTGTGAATCTCATAGTTCCAAGAGGTAATGGATCAACTTGAGGCTTTCTACTGCATAATTTGCAATTTGGGGTGTCTGAGTGAGTTTAGTTTCTTGGGCTAGAAGTTTTCTGGAATTTCACTGAGTTTGGGATCGATGAGCGTGGAGTAGGTAAATTCTCAATGCGAACGAAGATGATACCTCTAGCCCAAGAGAGTGGGTCTAGCCACAAACAAGACAATCTAATGTAAATTTCCTTAAATATTAGAATCAAATAAGAGGGTGTACATCTGATAACGCTAATATGCTTGATGGTGACCTTGCTTCCTTGCTCCAACTTCCTTTCGTTCCTTCGATTCAAATATATGAAACGAACATGCAAGAAACAACAAAAAATGTGATATCATAAAAATTGAATTCAATCTACTTAAAAGGTCAAGGAATATTAAGTCATCAAATGTAATATGACACCCAATGCAGGAAATAAACCATTAGTTTTATTAATATAAACTTCAGAAGGAAATACAACCGAAGCCTTCACGTTGCAGGTCTCCTTCGACAAATTCGAGTTACAACACCACTACTAGCATCTCATGGTTAGCCTCAACAATGGAATTTTAAGGCTTCTTCCCTTTAGTTCCAAGCCAAACACACTATACACCTATTCTCCCTTCAAAAACATAAACTAGAAGGCTAAAGCTATCAATATCTTGTTGGTTATCCAAGCTCCAAAAAAGACTAGTTCAGCTTGGAAAAGTAGGAGTTTATATAGCTTTGATAGAGGGGATATGGATCCTCTTATGATGGGAGAGGCCTTATCTCTTTGATTTTTTCCATTCTAATGGGGGAAAGGAACCCAAATAGACTCTCTTGACTCTATCCACCCCAACCGTTTACCAGACTTGCATTCAAAAAGCTTCTAGACCTGGAATCTTCGACTCCATTATTAAAAAATTTCCAAAGGAGGGTCAGAATGGGTGATGAAAGGCTCACTTTTGTTGTTCGGCACTGGGCCTAGTTTTAAACTCTACAAATCAACACAGGGAAGGAACTTAGCATTAGTGTCAGTCTTGAAAGTTGGGTTTGAAGGAAGATTCTTGGGAAATGATGCAAGAGAGAAATGTTCTGAAGATGAAGAGGGATGTCAAGGCATGCTCTTAATGATGGGAAAGCATATAAGATTCATTGTAGAGGTCCTATAGGATCGAGGAATGGGTAGTACAAGTATAGTGACAAAATGATGTGTAATAGATGCCCCCTAAAGTGTGAAGGTCGAACTAGAGTGGGGTAAAATGCTTTACAAGTAGATTCGTAGAACCGGAGATTGTTGTTGAAAAACCTGCAAGCAAACATAGATACATATACATGACTGAAATATCTGATAAAGGATACATGAATCGTGGCATGGATGCAACCATCAAGAAAAAAATCATGTAAATGGATCCAAGGTATGGCTGCAACCATCCAGTAACAAGGATCATGTCAAACCCAAGGTATAGTCATAGACATCCAATAATGAGAAGGATCACATATAAAAACTCATGGTATGGTCGCATCCATCCATCTAAAAGATACATGTATACAAGCATGATCATGTCACATCACCTTGCAACCTAGACTTTTGTAATCTGAGCCAAGGGTCTTGTGCTCCAACATGACCCGATCAAAGTACAAATTCTAACATGCGAATAGATGTGTTGAAGTCGAATATTTTAGAAAGTTGCTTGATTACTGGTCAATGATGTGAACCGTTAACAAGCGCGAGAGAAACCACCAATAATGACAATGGCTCTCAAGGTACCAGCAGCACAATCCACAGAATGTGAATAAGGATCTGAAGTCGAACACCCATGAAGTCACCTAATCGAAGGCCGATGATGAGAACCTATCATCAAGTGATCTAAAATTGATTGCTAGTTAATGTTGTGCTAGTATCATTTCTAGATATAAAATTTTCTATGCTTTGATTTGATTATCCATAAAGAGTTTATCCATCAGAATGTGATTATCAATTCATCTAACTTGGTGAAATTTAGTGTTTTGCATGAACTTAAAAGAATGAATTTAAATGGCTTAACATAAACATATATATAAAAAAAAAAAACAAGCACAAATAAAATAGCTCAATACAGAAATTTTTGTTGAAATAGTTCACCCCTCGAGGGCTACATATCCTTGGTCCAACTTCACAGTGTGGGCCTTTGTATTACCTTCAATAGTGCTCAAATTGTTGTTACATACAACCAATGCTATTGAAAATTGTTCCAATGAGTTTAAAACATTCAAACCTATCATAAATGACTATTGGTTTTAGTCAATTTGGTTACCAGCTATTATGGAAATGTCCTCCAACACTTGGTGGCCCTAGGCTTCAAAAATATTCAAGTGACCAAAAGCAGTAGTAGATGACCACTTCAGTCTCTACAACATACTCCAATGAGTTACTAGCATGCCAATTAGCCAAAAATGACTATTCATTTTCAAAATTTGGCTAACAATTGGGTAATTTATGGCTCAAAATGTTTTTCCTGCAAAACCTCTGCTAAATTTGGAGAACTGCGAGTTAAGTTCGCCACGTTTGGTGGCAGTTTCAAAATTGGTGGCTCCTCCAAAATCTCTGACAACTTAATCATGGATTAATTAAATGCTAAACTAATTAGTGGCATAGTAATCATGCTTAGTGTTGCCTGTTAGCTCCTGGTTTAGGCGCATGGTCACATGGGGTGGGGGCTGGCCTGCAGGGCTAGCTCCCACCACCCCACCATTAGCAACATTTATAGCATTTAATTACAAATTTGTGGTTGTTTAATTCAAATTCCACTCCCATGGTTCATTGGTTTGGCATGGAAATGGGGTGTGGGAGGTCACGGCTTCAAATCCTGCCTCTGCCCATCCCTTTACATTTCATTTTACACCATAATATATGCGGCAATATATCTATATATATATTATATAATATAATATATATATATATATATTATATATATGTAATATTATATATATATATATTCAACTTTTGCTTATTTCAAACTATGTGGATTTTAGGTTTACGATGAATTCGATTAATTAAAATTAATATATTTAAAAATATATGGCACTTGTAATAGTTTCATTGCCTGAAACTGAAGAATATTCTCTGCATCCTGACTGGGTATCTAGTCAACCCTAGTTAAACTTTGACTTCGACTGTTTTTTACCAAACTTCCAGAAGCTCTAACTTTTGCATACGATGCCGAGTTTTTGAACCATTCACGGCATTGGAATATTGGTGACAAACTCTATTCGGTCATTCAGGTCTGGAGCAATTCTAGGCACTTTCCGTTTTTAGCTAGAATTGATCCTTGATCATTCCTTCCCACTAGAAGCCTTCTAGACCCCAAAATATCTCTTGATCACTAATTATATTGATGAGGGGACTGTTCCCTCATCCTTCTAGTCTTTATCCATTGAAATTTTCCTAAGTTCATTATTTGGATCTTTTCATAAAAGGTCAAAATTTTCCTTGATTCGGACGACCATCTATTGTTGTCTTTGACATCGTCATGCTGCAACATTTCTAAATTTGTAAAACAACAATCTAATTTTGCAGAAAACATCTTGTTCCTACCTTGGTCAACTATCAAAGGAAACTTGGAATCTTTCTCACCTTGCACTTTGTCTCTATAGCGATTTTTAGTTGCTTTTGCCTTGTACTTGAGTCGACTCTTGCCCAAGCTTCTTCGCCATTGTAATGTGCCTTTTGGAAACCAACAATGAACATTTGAGAAACCTATGCCTTCTTTGCCAAACTGCTTTGTCCTCTTCTCTTTGACCTTTGTAAATTCTTGCACTGGCACCTTGTTTTCAACATCGCTCAACACTAATGTTGGCTACTACAAATGTTTTTCACCTTCTTTCAAAGGCAAGTTGTTATCATTCTGAAATAACTCGTTACAAATATAAGCATCTTTATGAAAAGTATGATTCAAAACATCTCTTTGTTTGATCATCAACAATGTCAAGTTCTGACTTGCATTCATTAGCCTCTTCATTTGACCTGCATTAACTAAAGCAATTTTCAGTTTCTTGCGATGAGCTCTCACAATATACTTCACCCCATCTTTAAGAAAATGATATTTGTGCTCATAGTGATGAAACATTTCTTTCCTATCATACAAATACAGACTTCCCAAGATAATTCCAGAAATGTCAAGTGGAACCACGTCTAACTTGACTTCATCAAGAAAGTTTGCAGTAATAGCAAATCTAAAAATGCATTTCGTTGAAACCTATAAATTGGCATCCTTAACTATCCAACCCAAAGGGTATGGTTTATGATGTGATATGGTTTCAAGTTTAATCTCTTTAGCTAAGTCTTCTGAAATCAAGTTTTCTTGTGAACTTCGTATGATTTGAGATTACTTTGACAGTGAACAACTCTTCTCTTTTGTCCTCATGTGGAGTACTGTTGTGACTATTTGAGGAATTAGTACTTTCAACATGTTGACCTTTCAAACGCATATCTATATTTTTTGTCTCATCTCCTAAATCTGACCCTAAGTATTTTTTAACTATTGCAAAAGCTTTTCCCTTCTCTTTGGATTTCAATCTATTTGGTTTTAATTCTGGTTGAAGTTTCCAACAATGGTCTTCATCATGGCTAGTCTTTGAACAATTTTTGCATGTGATTTTTTCCTTCCATTTTTTGATACTTGCATTCTTCTTTTCCTTTACCCACACTTTCACCTAATTCTCCTCTATGTTTTTTTTTCCCCTTGCCTCAAGATGTGTGGCTTGCACATACTTAATCTAAGTTTCCTGGGTTAAACATAAGCATAGTACACTGCAAATAGGAATGCAAACCTCCAATATATTTCAAGAGCGTGTCTTGTGAATTCAAGTTTACTCCCAACAATAAAACCCTTTTCCTAAACTCCTATGTATAATCTTGGACTGTTCGACCTTTAAGTTTCCTAAAATTCAGCCAACTCATAATGGCATTTTGCATATAGGCTAAAGGATAAAACTGTATTTTAATTGCAGACACAAATTTAACCCAAGAGCTGGATATTTTACCATGGATTCGTATTTCCTCTCCAGTCTTTGCTTCCCGCAAAACTATTGCAGCTCCTTCTAGCCTCAATGAAACCAACTAGATCTTTATGTCATCTTCTTGAAGGTTCTAAATTATGTAGTATACCTCCAATTGTTGAATCCAATTGTCAAACTTTTTTGCATTCACTTCTCCATTATACATGGGAAGTTTGAATTTTATTTCCCATTTGAGTAATGGAGTTTTTCCTGGGATTTTGGAATGAGTATGGGCATTAGTGGTAGTGGAAGATGATGATGTGTGAGATGGTGAAGATGATGAGGAATATGATGAGGATGGTGGAGATGGAGGTGTTTTTCCACCATTCCCTTTGGAATCCTTCTTCTCATCTTTCTTGTCCTTTTAGCTTCCTTCTCCATGTGGAGGTTTAGAACTCTCTCCAACCATTCTGGTTTTCCTCTCTTCATAGAGGAATTTAACCATCTCAGTCAACGTATAGAAAGATTTCTTGAATTATTCCTCTTCTGAAGAGGGACCTTCATGCTCTCTTTCTCCAGACATAATTGCTATGGTTTCCGGCTCAGAAATTTGTACTGATTGTACCTCTTCAATCACTTCAGCCTCTTGTGCAATTTGTGCCTCTTCTATCTCAACTGATGGAGATGGAACTTGAGGTGATTTAGGTGTTTCCTTGAGTGGTCTTTTGGGTGAGTCTGATGCTTTCTCAGCCTTCTTCCTTCTTTTCCTAATCTCATGACTAGCTATCCGTAGCTTCCCTTCTCCTCTCTGCAAATTCAACCTTGTAATCATAACAACAATTGCAACTATTAAACTCTTCAAGAAAATCAAGAAAGAAACCTTGTGTTCGGATACCAACTTGATCTGAAATTGATTGCTAGTTAATGTTGTGCTAGTATTGTTTCTAGATATAAAATTTTCTTTGCTTTGATTTGCTTCTCCATAAAGAGTTTATCCATGAGAATGTGATTGTCAATTCATCTAACTTGGTGAAATTTAGTGTTTTTCATGAACTTAAAAGCATGAATTTAAATGGATGAACAAAAACATATAAAAACACAACAAGCACAAATAACAGAGCTCAATACACAATTTTTTGTTGAAGGAGTTCACCCCTGCTCGGCTACATCTCCTTGGTCCAACTTCATAGTGTGGGCCTTTGTATTAGCTTTAATAGTGCTCAAATTGTTGTTACATGAATCCAATTCTCTTGGAACCTATTCAATTGAGTTTAAACATTCAAATCTATCAGAAATGACTATTTGTTTACTCAATTTGGTTACTAGCTGCTCTGGGAATGACCTCCAACACCTGGTGGCGCTAGGCTTCAAAAATCTTCAAGTGACCAAAAATATCAATTTATGACCTCTTTAGACTATGAAACCTACTCCAATGAGTTACTAGCATTCCAATTAGCCAAAAATGACTATTCATTCTCAAAATTTGGTTGATAATTGAGTAAGTTATGGCTCAAAGTGTTTTTCCTACAAACCTTCGCTAAATCTGGAGAACTTCCAGTTAAGTCTACCAATTTTAGTGGAAATTCCAGATTTGGTGGCTCCTCCAAAATCTTCAACAACTTAATCATTGATTAATTAAATGCTAAGCTTCTTAGTGACACACTAATCGCGCTTAGTGTTGGCTCCTAGCTCCTGGTTCACGCGCATGGTCAAATGGGATGGGGGCTGGCCTATAGGGCTGGCTCCCACCACCCCACCATCGTAAGCATTTATAGCATTTAATTACAAATTTGTGGCTGGTTAATTCAAAGTTTTCTCCCATGGTTCGTTGGTTTGGCATGGAAATTGGGCGGGGGAGGTCACAGGTTCAAAACCCACCTTTGTCCATCTCATTACATTTCATTTTACACCATAATAAATGTACCAATATATATCTGAAGATGACACTTGTCACAATGTCACTAGTTGAAACTGGAGAATATTCTATGCATTCTGACTAGGCATCCAGTAAACCCTAGTCAAACTTTGACTTTGACTTTTTTTAAACAAACCTTCAGAAGCCCTAACTGTTGCATACGATGTCAGTTTTTTGAACCGTTCACGATGTTGGAATCATGGAAACGAACTCTATCCGATCATTAAGGTCTAAAGAAACTTTTAACACTTTTAATGTTTAGCTAAAATATCGATCCCTAATCATTGAGTGCAAAGAACTTGCCATTAGGGCATGCAAGCTCTAAGGTACTGGAAGGGAGTCTCTCGGCCAACTCCTGGGATAATGAGTTGATGTTGACAGGAGGTGACCTTGTCAAAGGAGGGCCATAAAGTATTCCACATCATTGACGTGAGACAAAGGGATGCCATGATTATGGATGAT
Organism: Pinus taeda; assembly: GCA_000404065.3. Classification (NCBI taxonomy): domain Eukaryota; kingdom Viridiplantae; phylum Streptophyta; class Pinopsida; order Pinales; family Pinaceae; genus Pinus; species Pinus taeda. The sequence goes on along the minus strand of APFE030034525.1, from coordinate 1,675 downwards.
ACAGAGAATCAGGAATGAGTGTAAACTACAGAAGGATTAACTCTTGAACATATCAATGTCATGACTCCAGAGTTTGGAAGCTTTTGGATCCATAGGATCGAAGGTCATGATGATGTGGAAAAAATTAGTTGGAAAGGAAAAAGTGAATGGCCCAAACCCAGGAAGGTCAATGATGAAGTGAGGATATCCCAACCCGACACGAAGCAGAAAGTGTCATGTTCAAGACTAATGAATTGCTAACACATCTGGTAGAAATTTCCCATTTTCCCCCACCATTTCTGGTAGGTAACCCAATTATTTTTTATGGAAAGCTTGAAGGGGATAACATATGCTTACATTATAAGTCCATCCTTTGGACGAATCTGACCTAGTAAGATTAATGAGCCCTAGGAAGGAGAAGCTCATGTTCGTTTTGGCAATGAATCCAATGTCGTTTAATCTTTTAACAAGTCTAAAAAAGGTGTAACTCAATATCATTTTCATGTTTAGAGAGTTTGAAAAAGACATGGAAAAGAAAACTCCAAGAGGTCCCTTTTCATACATTTGTCTCTTGAGCCCGAAAAGGTAGAAAACAATACTTGAGAGAACCTCTTGACCAGCATAATGCTAACTCTATAGTTCCATTGACTTCAACTGCTTAAGTTAGGTGAGTGGTTGAATCGACCATTCACCTTCGCAGGGGCCAAATGGCACCGGTGAAGTAAAGGAAGAATTTTCCTACCTAACCTTAGTAGTTATCTAACCCCTAGGATAGTAGTTTGTCATTCCTAGCTTGCATGTGAGAGGTAGCAGAAAAAAGTTTCGAATGGTGTAAGCTCCCTAAAAATTGAACCTATCGATGAGAGATCCTTATATACGACTCGCACGAGCAGTTTTACACAAAGTTCAAGCTCGTTAAAAATTAAACCTAAGCAATGAGCATATGTTCCACCAGAGTTTAAGCTCATTAACAAATGAAGCAACCTCCAGTAAATAACCATTGTGAATGCATTATCATCAGCTTTTGAGCCTTGGTCGTCTTCTTACCATCACCTCCACTTTGTTTTAGCTGATCATACACCTCCATTTGATTATTTACCCTTTTGAGGAACAACTGCGATGAGTGATTTTGTTAGCCATCCTCTTAACACTGCGCTGATTGGAAAATTCCAAACCTTACCTGGAAATAACTGCTGCCCAAAAATATCACTCGTTCCTCAAAAAATGAGTCTCCTTTAAGCTCTTTTCATCTGACTTGTAAAATATGAAAAGATTGTCGAGAAATTGGCCTCTCTAGCTCATTAAAATAATCAGAAGTGTTATCCCTCCTCTAGATTTTAATCCTTTTGGACTTGATGGATCATTACACAAAAAGATCGAGTGCTTGTCTTGTTAGGCTCGTTAAATCTATCAAAAATTCATCCCTTTCGTATTGTTTTATACTTTTTCGGAGTTAAGGGATTATATGAAGAAAAGGATTACTGGAGTTTCCTTTCCGTCCATTTTTAGACTCTCTAAAATTGAAAAAGGACCGAGTTTTCTTTGTCGCTAAACTCATTAAGACCAATAGCAAGAAACTTGTCCATGCAGACAAGAACAAGTTTCACTATCACTAGGCTCGTTAAAACATAGCGATGGTTTGCCTGAAGGGAAACTTATAGAACAAGCATATGTTATCCTCCTCAAGCTTGATAAA